>JAODJU010000088.1:1595845-1605950 GCA_026776725.1 Gnathonemus echidnorhynchus
GTCTCTCACTTTGCAGGGCGTTCGCGATTTCCTGTTCTTCTTTTTCAGCTGCGAGTCCTCACTCTCCCGCATGTCCTTGTCATCCAGCAGTCGGGCTGAGTGGAAGTCTCCTTCCTTACGGATGAGCTACACATTGGGGAAGAGATAGCAGTGGGAAAAAGAAGCACCTTCAAGCTCAGAAACCATTATGAGACCATAATAAACTACAGAGTCTGAAAAATGGCAAACACCGAGTATGCAAAGGATGCAGAGGGAGAATTTTTCAAATAACTAAGCCAACTTCCTCTAAATATAATTACTGTTTACATAAATTGTAAGACAGGACAGACGCTTTTGCATTTATTTTCAAGCTTACCACTTTAACAGTTTAATAGTTAATAGTTTAAGTTTTCATTAAGTCATTCAATATTTTGCAGAACAAAAAAGTCATTGTAATTATTTCTTACTGTCAAAGCAATAACAGTAATAGAAACATTTTAAATTTTTACTACCAGGATGGAAATTTTTAAAGCCATCATTAATAAAACAAAAATTAAAGGCTGCATACTTGTATTTACATGGTAAGTAATTGGATAGACAAGCCATCAAAACCGAGGTAGGGGGGGTTTATCATGCGATGCTAACTAAGACTGACTTAGACTGGTGACATTACTGGCTAAACTAGGAGGTTACAGTGTACATAATCCACATCCACACAGAGTCTGGAAAGCTAGCGTCTCCCATTACTGGAAGCTCCCAAATGCTCACCAGGGGCGGGCAGCTCATTCCAGACGGCAGGATCATGTGACTCTGTGGAGCACGTTCAGGACTCTCTCTCTGTCCATGGCCCAGTGGGGACATCATCTTCTTCTGCCCGGCCATGGAGCTGGCCTGCATCAAAGCCATGCTCGAGAGGACAGCCTCACAGCCCAGCAGTCCTGCCTGTGAAGAACATTTTCAAATGACATACAAGATTCATAATAACAAAACAAAAAAAGAACCAGTATTGGTTTAACTATGTGAAAATACCCATTTCATGTGGTCGCGGACTGAGCTGCTGGGCAGGTGGGTCATCGCCGTGGTTACTGTGTATCAGGGCGGGGGAGGGGACAAGGCAATGGGGTAGAGGTCACACTACGGCTGTCTGTTAGGAGATTTTACCAAACCCGGTCATCTGGCACTTCACCCTGCAAAGAGAATAAGGGAAATATATTAAGCATAAATAAATAAAAAAAAATTAAAACCTACCTAATTTTAAATGTACTACCTTATAAAACGGCTTATTTAATCACTGCTTAAGACAGAATAGAAAATGAAGCCCCAGAAATACACAAAATGCTTAGAAGAAATTATCTGTCAAACCCCCATCAGTTTCAATGACCTGTAATCTGGTAATGCACAAATTCAAAAAAATGTACTGGCACTTACAGTCTGACACCAACAGATTTTAAAATCCCCAATGGTGGAAAACTGTTTGCAGCAGTAAACAGCTGTCATTACACCACCGTATGCTGCGATATCTGCTGTGCAAGTCATGAAGCGAACTGCTTTCTCCAACAAAAAAACAATCCCACAAATGACGATAATTCATACGATAATTCAACTGCTTTACAAAATGCATTTGATCAAATTGCTAGTCATTAAAATTCTTTTCCACATTTACCCACACAAAAGGCACCAAGTCACTCTGCTAAAAAAGAAATCAATCTGTTAAAAGAAATCTCAGTGATACATCAGTCCCCAGTTTGATCATGCATGTTGATCACACTTAAATAAAACACTCAGTGCCAAGCACCGTCCAGCTACTGCTCAACTGAATATGTTCTTTTCCATAGGTTAGATGCTATGTCAAGATCAATTTAACACAAACCATCCCTAAAACTGGGCTCGATATCCGACTACCAAGCAGAATGAATTAAATTTGCGACCACTCTATAAAACAATTACTTGCAGAACTACTGTGAAAACTGATTCAATACTTGACCAAATAATGAATTCTGAATTTAGTGATCAGTGGTCATTGTTGAGACACCACAGCACACAAAGACGAAATGTGTCCACTGCATTTAACCCATATGTGACGTCGTGAGCAGTGCTTGGCGACGGTACCTTGCTCATGGTACCTCAGTGGTGCCTTGCTGTTCAGGGATTCGAACCTGCAATCTTTCAATTACAAGTGCGTGTCCCTAACCATTAAGCCATCACTGCCCCAGAGGATTATGGGAGTCAATCCTGCCCCACCTTTACCTTCCCACTGCGACTCAGAGTAGGCAGGCGAGTAGGACAACAGGGTCACAAGTACCATCTTTAGTTACTTGTAGCAATCCTCTTGATAAAAAATGTACCATTTAAATTTTTAATGATTCCTCATTCTGAGTTTTCATTCAAATGAGATTCATTACTCTTTCTGAGAATAATAAAAAAACACTACAAGAGTAACAGCAACAGCATGAGAAAGTATTGCATTTTTTTGGAGACTACCATAATTTCATGCATTTATTAGGAGTTTGACTTACAGGCCTGACCATGCTTAAGAACTTCTACACATTAGAATCAAGACTTTTTTTAATGATGATCCTGCAGTGTAAACAGTCTTACCTCAGGCTCTCAGAAACCACAGACAAAAATGATATGTGAGACTCCCTACTCAGGCCCAACCTGTCGCTGACCTTAAGGACCTTATGAGTTTACTGATTCTCCCAGCATTCTCCTTGTAATATGCACGACTGAGGTGCATGCAGGGAGTGAATACACCAAAAAGGAAGACTCCACACAGCAGTTTCTAGGTATTCGATGCTGGCTATTACAAGCATGAAAACTATGTATCTACACAAGCAGCCAGTTTTTAACACTACTTCATACTGTGCTGCTGTTTTACTTTAGACCCAATCATAGAATGTACATTTTGTGTGCTTTTTCCAACACAGAACACAGGTCAACACTATGCATGTGAATCTTCAGCTATAACAACATAAAACACATATTGTAATGTGTGTTTGGATACAATCACAACATACATTTTTAGAGAAAGTTACCAGTTACCAATGTATTGTGGAAAAAGACTTTTTTGTTAAATTCACTTAATTTGTTTTCTCCTGTTTATAAGGCAGTGGTCATGTTAAAAATTCATTCTTCGCCAGGTGGAATCAAGGCTTTAAAGTAATGAACACCGTCTAAGTGAACTCAAATTTCACTGCTGCCAAACATGACCCTTTTTGTATTCAGCCAAGTCTTTTCATCAAAGTGAGTTATGAAAGAAATAACTGCAAAGTGCTGGTGTAATACGCTAAAATTTCAGTACTAAATGAACAAAAATCAATTTAATTCAACATTATACAAGAAGTCGATCTGCCCCCATTTCTAATGGGTTTACATTAAAAATTTCAAACCAGGGTTAGCAGTACATATGGAATGTTACATTTTATGCATCTTGCCATTTACTATAGCTACTAACACTATAAATAAATTTGCTTCAACCCATCTTAAAGTTTTTTCATTCTTTTTTGCAAGATTTCATAACATTTCTTCTAATTTAACTGCTGCCCGAGTATATATTACATGGAAATAACAATTTAAAGTGTTAGTCTTCCATACACTTGCCATACAAAGCTGTTAAGTGTACTTCTGAGTTTCCTTTATAATTATATTGACACCCTAAAACCTAGGCCTTGCCCACAGCCAACAGAGCCAGTTTCTCCAAAGCGTAAAGCCTTGGACAAGCCCTGAAATCAAGAGTGAACAAAAGGTAAAATGTCATAAGTTCAAGTTCAGCACCATTTTTGGCTATGATTGAAACAAAAGCAAAGACATACAATTCCTGAAGACACTGCATCCTTTATATACAAAGTCTGATAAACATTTCTGACCATCAAACACGGGCACAACACCGAGCAGAAGGTAAACGGCATGGGTGTGGCACGAGGCAATACACCTTTCTCGAGGCAGCAACTTCACAGTAATCTCTAGCAGAAAAATAATACAGCGTGGATCTGCGGTGATGAAGCATACCGCAGAACTGTCACATATTCACAAATATTTAAAATTACTAGCGCATTTTATTATATGTTAAGTTCAATATACATATAATTGCCCATTCGTGGTTATTAATATTTAGGAAAAATGATATCACTAAGCCCGACTCCCCAGCAAGCCATAAGGGATCTTTTTAAACAGAGTAATCAGCAATGAAACACTGAAACGTTATTGCACGTCTGTACCTTTTAAAACATTAATGGGGTTCAGCAACGTATAGTTAATTATGAACAAAATATTCAATGAGACCACATTTAAAACAGGAAATAGAGATAAGTCGTTTTAAAAACTTATTGCTATTATTTAACGCGGGAAGGTAACAAATAAGTTTGTCTAAATAAGCGGGTACTTTACACTTAAGGCACCGAACGCAGAAACCTCGGTACCGTGGCTCGGTTTCAGCCATCGTTTGGCCACAACCACTAAACCCACCTGCAAACTGCGCTCAAATGAGAACCTGGCAGACGTTTCATTAATATAAAGATTAAAGTCGATTTCTATCAAATCTGCTATTAATATTAAAACGGGTCGTTTACTTGACTAATTAAATGTTAACCTCCCTTAAACCGGCTACCAGTAAGCCACAGCCGAAAGGTAGGAGTTAAAAGGAAAAAGGGGGGAAATTACGATTATTTTGTCATGCCGTTTAGTCATGCACACACAGCCAAAGAACAATGCACCCTAGCCCCCCCAACCCCCCTCCCGACTGGTTAGCATGCTAGCCTGCTAGCTGGTTATCGGAACCAGGCGCAGGGGCTAGCGCCTTAGCTACGCTGGCTATCCGCTAAAGTTCATCGAAGCCCGGCACGGGGAGCGGAGGCCCGGGGCGCAGCCGGCGAGCGGCTCAAACGGGGCTCCTCTCTCTCAGTCCGGGGGGAGGGGGTTTGTGTGATGCTCCCGTCGCCCGTCGCGTACTCCCCCGTTTCGCAACTAGTCGTGTGGGTCGCGTCTCTTTCATTACAACCGCGTAACCCCCGTCTACGTTTATATATTCGAGCCTAACCGCCAATATCCCACTGTACTTCATGGTCGAAGCCGGCGAGTGTCGGATATAGCTGTTTTACCTTACTGGTTTCCTCGTGTTTCGAAAATTATTATTAATATATATTTTTTTCAGTCTGTCCCTCGAGTTCCAGTTTTTCCCTCAGTTTACAAACACAGGAAACGCTACCGGAAGTGCTCCCCGGGGAGAGGGTTGGCACGTGACAGCGTTGGGGGGGTGGGGTTGGGGGGAGTTGGAGGTGGAGCGAGGAAGGGGGTGCCTGCCATGTCTGTTGAGCGTGTAATTGGATCTCAGGGCCCCTCCATTTTGGTTTGGGCCAGCAGTGCTACGGTGCGTCCATTTACTGGACTCATCAATTGAATAACGTTGGCTGTTTTTTCAGGACGCCGTGTCTCGTATATCGTATATATTTTACAACACAAGTTTCAGAGCTAAAGTGACCTTTAGCTTACGGGAATAAGACAATACGCTATTTCCTGAAGGAAATCGTCGTATCAAAAATAAGTTTTAGTCACAGTCCCTGGGGTATAGCATATTAGTATAGAATATACTGTTCACAATTACAGTTTATTGTGACGGACTCTGAATCCAGGAATCATGATTTTGCAATAAAACATAACAGCAAATTTTGACACTAAATGAAGATGATAAATATTAGCTATTATCAACTTGGTTGCCTCTGGGTTTCCAAAGTCTCATAACTGTGGACTTCTGTTGTATTTTTTTCTTAAATGTGTATCTATACAAATCATTAAGAAAATGTTTAGTAATTAGACTCCAGGCCCAACCCCCAAGTCTTATCCAAATAAGCGGCTGGAAGATAGATGAATGAAAATGTTTAGTTATGTTACAATTATCCTCATATATCAGGGTGGAATATTTACATGACAAACATTTCTGATTTATGATGCACTCTGCCTCTACAAATACATATACATAATTAAAATCAATGTAACATGGTTTTTTATAAAGAATAGTCTAATGTCTAAGTGCAACCTGGGAAAGTCATTAAATAAAAATTGGTAAATACTTGACGGGACACAAAAACTTAGTAATGACTCAGTTACTATTTAAGTATAAATCATAGACAAATACTGTCGTTGAGATAAAAGATGTTATGAGTCATTCACATTGACGAAACATGAGATCAGTATTTAACTTGTATTATTCATTACCTGTTCCTTCAGTAGTTTCTTAGTAGTTCACAATGGTTTAAATAATTATCAAATATAGTAACTGCTTTTGTTGAAGGATGCATCATGATTCATTAATGATGTACAAACATGAGATCAGTATTTAACTTGTGTTATTCATTACCTGTTCCTTCAGTAGTTCCTTAGTAGTTCACAAGGGTTTACAGAATTAACAGATACTGTAACAAATATAGTAACCATTTGAGATAAAACATGCCTCACGAATCATTAATGACGCATTAACATAAGATCAGTGGGTAACTAAGACTTAGCTTGTGGCTAATTAATACATAAGTAGTGGCATGATGTTGTATTATTTGTGCCACATCCAGTTGTTGACTAAATATGTTATTAGGAAATAAAAGAATAAATGAGGCACCTGTGAAGAAAGACAAAGCAACAGGGCAGGAGCTAAAGGTTCTTCTGGTTCGTCAATGATCAGGAGCAGACAGCAAATCTCTGAATGACAGGCTACAATGAAGAGTAGTTCTGCTTTATTTAAGACATCAAATGAAGAAAATGTTTTTACAAGCAAAATCAGCTTTCCTGGGCTTTTTAAAGCCTTTTTCCTTTGTAACACACCTTGAATATACAGATGTCCAAAAAACCGTTAACACTTGGGAAGACATAAGTACCTACAGAGTTTCTACAAAATAAACTTAAATTCAAATACGTATGAACTATTATTAATTACAGCTTTCTTAGTAGACACTATTCCAGTTTAGACAACATGGAATGTATTTAGAAATTTAGGTAAAGTACCTCTTTTAAAAGGTACAATCAAGGGCGTAACTCTGGCTGGAACATTGGGGGGGGTTGAGGTCTCCACCCATTACGGGGGAAACATGATTATTGGGAGGGTTAGCTGGTTTTGATTTATTGGGGGGGCTACAACCCCCATCCCCCCGTAATTTATGCCCATGGGTACAATGGTAGAGCACCTCCTTGAAGTCAAACCAACCAACCATGGGCTGTACATTAAGAATCAGCAGCCATAGCCCAGTTTTTCTCAACCTAGTCCTCTGGGACCTCCAGATGGTCCATGTTTTTGGTCCCTCCCAGCTCTGTGCCAGACAGTCCACACTGTTGCTCCCTCATCTGGGAGAGAGCAAAAATGTAGACTGTCTGAGGGAGTTGCCAATGACCGGTTTGAGAAACACTGCCATAGCTCGTCTATTACAAGTCTTGTCCCAGCCGCTCAATTTCATTCAGAAAGAAGTCCATGTCTTGCAAGGAGATCTCAGGGGAGAGGACCACCATGCGGAAAAAGTTGACTCGTCTGCTCTGGGGTTGATAGCCTACCATCATACTTCCCTCACGAACCATCCGCTCCTTTATGACTGGTGCCACCTAATGGAAGAAAGAGGTACTACTGGAATATTTGCTAAAGCGAATAAGAATACTTCTCCAGCTACCTTCACCACAAAACTAAGACACTACAGAACAATGGTCCTGCCTTGGGTAAGAAGATGGGACATTTTACTCTTAATTGATACAGCTATCAAAAATGAATTTTCTGACATCTACATTTCTGCAGCACTTCTTAAACCCCAACCTTGGACAGTCTTTCCTGGTAGTCCTTGATGTTCTGTTTTCCCCTGATACTTGGCGGTATGAACCAAAAGCACACATTCACAAACTCTGGCTGTTTATAACAACAAAAGAGAATTAATGTTATAAAAACACTGTACCGCGTCAACATTTTATACACCATAAAATCATGTGACTTTGTCCTTAAACTCTACAGTAATTCAACTGCAATTCAACTGCAATCTAATAATTGTACTGCTGTACAGATAACTACATTGCTCACTTCATTCAGAAGTTGAAATCCTTCCCTCTTTTTCATCTTGTCCACAAGGTAGCTGAATTTGATGGATTGGGAACATGAGGTGAAACAGAAACATAAAACTACACGTAAAACGAAGGTTTGAAGGCTCAAGGGTGAAGTAGCACATGCAAGCTAAGCCTGGTCTGGGAAGATACGGCCTTTGCATAGCCATCAGCACCGTACCTGGCGTTCTGGAAGGCTTGGTCCACACGCCGCTCCAGGCCCCGCGTGCCCACCGCCTTCCACATCAGCCACAGCTTCAGGCAGTCCACCTTGCGGCCACACTGAATGGACTTATCCCCCGTGTCCAGACTCACGTCATAGAACTTGTCTTGCTGGAAGAGGTAACTGGCATTCGCACAGTGGCAGTGCTTCAGAAGATTCTGGATGTTGGGGGGGGGGGGCATTTTTAATAACTCACAGGAAGCAGCCGGGATTCCTGCAGGGTGTGGCGCATCTTACCGTGGTGTCTTTGAGCAGGAAAGCGGAGCACTGCAAGCCTGTGCGGAGCATCTTGTGCGGGTTCCACGTCACTGAATCTGCCCTGAGTACAAACAATTCAGCTGCACTGAGGACAGAATTCACTGCAACCACTGGACACATTTCAGGCTAAAGCGACTGCAACTGACAACTGTGTGCAAATTTGATATGTATGTAAATATATACAACATTATCATGACCCTGACCAGGATAAATGGTTTGAAGATGGATGGATAATCCTGTAACTTTATGATCCTCCTTTTCCCCAGGCCAAGCAGGTTCTTACCTTTCGATTCCTTTCATCAGGTGTCTGTGTTTCTGGGAGAACAGCACACTTCCCCCCCATGCTGCCTACAAGTGTTTACACAGAATTATCTTAACCAGTCTTTCCAGTGCTAATGTCCAGTAAAAAAAGAAACAGCCCTCAAACACATGTGCTCACAGTTGCATCGGAAAGAGTTTGATTTTTTGGGGGGACTGAATTTGCCCACGGCATCATGTGGGGTGGCTGGGGGGGAGGGGGGGTGCCATGCAATAGTCACATGGTGAAACTATGCAATGTAAGAAAGATTTAAAAATAATTTGAAAACAATAAAGATTTTGCTTAATTTAAAATAAGACTAACACTGTTTAGGGTGCAGTTTCACAACTAAACACAACTTAATAAACAAACAGATCCATATGACAAAATGATTTTGTGTGATATAGAACTACAGTCTTTGTTAGATATATGTTTCATCCTCATGCTGTGAATGTGCAGTGAACTGGCCTCAGTAAGACGTGGATTCACAACGAAAGATAAGGAATGTGCTCTTACTAGGTTTTATCTTTTGCATATGTATCATAACAGAAACGTATTAAATAGTAGTTAAGTACAGTTATGAACAGTTATCGCAAAACCCAAAAATATCACAATTTGAATTTTTTCCCCAATATCTTTCAGCCATAAACAGATATCTATTCGTGTTTAATTTTTTTTTTTTTTTGGGGGGGGGGGGGGGGGGGGGCGGGGGTGTGCCTCTCCCACTCCCCCTCTTTCCGACGCCCCTGCAAGCTCCATCTATTAATGTTAGGACTGCCTTAACAATGCGTTAGACCTTTATTAAAACAATGTAAAATGCCAGCCATTTGTTTTTGGTACCGAAACTTCCTTTCACACCCCACGCAAAGCAACAGCTCTGTTGTGCCCCCCATCCAGAATGCAGCACACCACCTCCACCTCAGAGGTCCATGTGTGTCCAGCTGTGCAGGACGTAACGATGACTCACATCTACATGCATCCACAGGCCATTCTTTTCACACACGTCCGCTATGAGGTCCAGCGGGTCAAAGGCACCCTGTACGGTAGTACCAGAGGTGGCGCTGACTAACAAAGGCACGGCCCCCTACAAATGAAAGGAAGCACCAGGCCAAAGTTAAGCAAATGGCATCGTTTTCATGTGAACCCCCATCAATGCACTTTTCCCTGAACAAGACAAAGTGGCAAATTATAATATGCATTAATTATTTTTTTAATGCCAGCTTGCATAAAAAGCTACCAAATAAATACTTCCTTAGCCCCCCCCCCCCCCCCCCCCCCCCCCCCCC
>JAODJU010000088.1:1606524-1618741 GCA_026776725.1 Gnathonemus echidnorhynchus
TTATTAAACAACTACCTGGGAGAACTGAAAACATGGCCTGGATTTGGAATCGAGGTCCAGAGTTGAAGAACCCTGCTATAGAGCTTCATATAACTATGTATTTGCTGACATCACTAAGGTTAACCATGGAACAACGACAAGGGCCCAGAATGACAACCATTTAAACCCGTCACTGCTTGCTGCCCCCATGTACAAAACAGATTATAAAACAGGCCGTCCAAGGGCAGGGTGAAATTAAGCGACAGGCCAATCCAATGACATATGAAACTGACTTCAGGTTTGTGTTTTAGCCCCAGAAAACGCACGCAGGCCATGGGTGTCTCTCAACAGCAAGACTGCGAAGATCATACTTGTGGTGTGGCTAAGACCCGTCCTGCTACCTGGCCTCCTGAGAACCAACATGGGGCTCAATGAATCATGAGATTTGGTGAGGATGCAACTGATGCATCTTTGATTTTGGGGGCAGGGCAAGAACAGCATCTGGGGATCTTTACAGTCCTACTGGTCTTCAGCAATAAAAGACGTGAAACAGGTACAGAAGAACACAAATACGGTCAAGTATGCATCCCGAGAAACACCCATGATGCCTGACATCAGACATCCTGCAGGAGCTTTCCAGGATCCCACGCCTATTTTCCTGTTTGATAAAATTCCTTCCTCCCAACCCTGTATTACGTGGGTCTGTCCAACACATCCTGTAGCTCCCACAGAAATTCCATCAAGGGCAGCTGTGACATAAAACTTGCCTGTGACTTAGCGAGCTCGATTTTCTCAACTAGGTCCTCCGGAACCATCTGACCTCTGTGTGACACCACGAGAGGGGAGAGTTTCAAAACAAAAGTCTAATTTCTGGATGTAAAAAGACCCACAGTAATAAAGTGCAAATAATACATAATTAAAATAATTAATAGATATATTACTGCTAACGGAGACAGTAATCCAGTGTAAATCAGACATTGAGGTGTGTAAGAGAAGATAATTTTATGTCATAGTAGTGCAAACCACTGGGTGTAAAAATACAGAGATTGTTGCATACTTTAAGTACAGTATGTGTATTAACAGCAGCTAAGAAACAAACAGAGGGCATTTTTGTGTGTTTAAGGCAATATACCTTTGGTTTACTTTCACAAGAAATACACTCTCCAGTCCGATGCCCAGGAGTGATGCAGCCTTACCCACAGAGTAGTGGCTCTGTAGGTAAACAGACATACTTAGCATTTTACTATACCATATTTACAGGCTACACCAGCAGTACTCTATAGCCAGTATTGAAATCCTCATTGTCCTCAGAACCACAAGGCTTGGGGTACAAGGCAGTGATGTCCAGAGTCAAATGAAAGAACAGAATTGGGGCCGATCCAGACATTTTTTAATTGATCGGTATTGGCTGCCACAGCCCGATCCAAAGTCCAATCTATTCAATATCCGACGTCTGGCCAATTTACATCAGTTGCGCACATTGCAAGGTCCTGCCACACACTGCAGTAAGCCTGAAGCACTTGGCTTGAAATCGTGCTGGCCGCTATAATCAAAAATTCGTATCATGGTATTTTTTTAAGATTCTTATGATTTTATGGTACATTTATGGTATTTTTTATTTTTGCATGACTGGACCTTTATATTGGTTTGTAGTGGCTTATTTTACGGTCGGGACATAGCATGTAAAAACATAAAAAATTTCAATATGAATATAATGAAGGCTTTGATTACTATACGGATTGCTCGTGACATTTCTTCCACCATGTAAATTTCTCCCTCCTGTGGCATGTCGATTAGCTGTTTGACCTATGACGCAATTGTGATGATGGAATCGTGAGTTTCAGGTTCACTCTTACCATGGCAGCGAGTATCAATAAAATATGTTTCTGAATGTTACAAAATACAATGATGCATACCGTTCAGTACTAGCTTGTTACTACAAACTATCAAGATTTCAACTGTGTGGAAATTCTTTATACTGGAAACTCAAAGTAGCCCATCAGCTACCTGCAATGTCTGTTATTATATCCATTCAAGAGGTGGTGCAGCAACAGAGTGTCGTTTAATACAATGAATCTAATTATGCAGAAACATCACGAGGGAGAATACTGCAAAATGTACCGACGCCTACGGTTTGTCTATGTATATTTTAATATTTATTAAAAGCTTAGATCGGCGTCAGCAGATGTAAATACTGAATGGGTCAGACATCCCTAGTCTACGTTTTACTGTGTGGAAAGGTTTTCTGTTACAGTGGATACATGTGGAACGTCTCACCTCCTGGGATGTGAAGACAGCGAGCTGGGGGATGCTCCACATGCCCTTCAGCTTGACCTGCGGGAAGGCCCGGTAGCGAGCAACGTTCACGGCGTATATGTTGGATGCAGAGCCGCCCGGACAGAAAAGGCCATCTCCATCCCCCCAGCCGACCAGCAAGCGCAGCTGGGACAGCACGACGTCTTCCATGAGCACAAACACGGGGGCCACCTCATAGGTATACCTCCAGGAAGAGGGCAAGGAGAGAACTTCACCACATCACCCAGCCAAAAGCTCAAGCTCCTCAGATAGACACCTTATGAAACTGCTTCTGTTTTATATCAGTAAGTTCACCTTGTGATTAAAATTTAATAAACTAAATGTCAAATTCTAGTTTCAAAAGCCCTTGTATCTCAATGGCTGATGACAGGTGGCGGGAGGGAGGGGGTTACTTTTGAAATGTCATATGTTACAGATTAATAATTACCCTGTTAAAAATGTAGCAAATACAAATAATGTAACATCACTTACAAATAACCAAAACTGCAACTTATTTCATTTGATTACATTTCTTACAAATGTTTTAAACTGGACAATCAAGCTGAAAATCTGTCCTAATTGTTTTGCTGACCTGCCGGAAATATGCCAAAAAATGCATTTCTGCAAGGTAAAAAGATGCAAAACAACAAAAATTAGTATTATATTCTACATACTTTTAACCAAAAAGAATATAATAGAATGTAACCCATTTATAATCACCAACATTTTGATTTGTAACTGTAATTTATGAAATATTTTTTCCTCAGTAACTGTAACGGATTACAATGACATTTATTTTGTAATTTAATTACATAACGCTGTTACAAATCACTAGATACTGCCCAGCACTAGGTCTCACAAACTCACTGGCTAGTGTTGAGTGCCTCCGTTAGGAACCGTCCAGCCAAAGCATGGTAGTCCACGCCGGCAAACAGCTGATTGAAAAACCGAGGATGACCTGAAATCAGGACACAGTGATACTTTCCGCCTGTTTCAGATTTGGACAAAAATTCTCCTGGACCAGGAAAGACTGCTGCTCTACGAGAACCATGTGACTTACTGGTCTTCACGCTATACACAGCCACGTCTCTGACGCGCTGCATCAACTGCTGCTGGTTCTCCCCATCCTCCCGTAGCTCTAGATCCAAAAGCAGCCGCAACTCGGCTGGATCTCGCCATTCACAAACCTGAGAGGAACGTTCAGAACCTGAGTACCGCTGAGCCTTTGGAGAAATGCAACATGTTACATGTTACAACCATCCACTGAACATCTAACATTTAAATGTGCCGACATCCAGCCAAGAAATATTTTAAAATATAAAACAGAATCCAAATTAGAGTACAAGTGAACAAAAGAAAAAATAAAGAAAAAGTATAACCTTCTCATTGACATCTGTGCCCTTGGTGAGGACTTCTTCCAGGATGACTTTGAACGCTTCAGTCAGAAAGGACTGACCCTCAGTGTGGTCCAGCAGCAACCCGTCCATCCATCTGCCCTGGGGATCCTTTAAGATTGGTACCTGTTCCTCTGAAGGTCACATACGTTTGAAAGGAGACAAAACACTGAGTTCTTACTGACTGAACCACAAGACATAATAAAAAGTATTGAACTATAGGAAAAAAAATCAACCCTGGTTTAAAAGGAACCCATTGCAGTTTTTATTAATCATTTTAATCATAAATCAAAATAAATATTGCTATAGATATGTGACTAAGACATTAAACAATATTAAGTGAACCTTTTTCAGCTAAAAAAAAAAGTTCATGCAGCTTGAGCTAAAGACCTATTCAGTAGCACAAAAATTATTTATTTACTACCTTGTCTCAACAAAAGTAGCGGAGACAGGTTGATGGAATCTATATCACTAAATGGGGGCTTATAATGGCAAGGAGACTATTAATTTTCCTTTCATGTACACAAAATTAAGACAACTGCCAGAAATATAATGAGATCAGTCCTCAAATTAATAATCTAATTGGGGAGTTGCAGTGAAAACTCACATACACTAGGTCCTTTCTGGATAATACTGGTCAATCTGGCCACAGAGTTATAAAAATTAAACTATAACCACTGCAGATCACCGGGAAAAAGTGACAGTGGCATTGTGTGCAAAAATTAAACTTTCATTTTTGTAGTGAAATACGTAATTATTAGGCCTACCCACTGGAACAAATTTGGCGTCTGTCGAAACAAAAGAACCGCAGAAAAAAAAGTTTTAGCAGGCCTCAATAATCTATCATGTCAACCATGTGACAGACAGCACTACTTGAGTGAAGTACAAAGAAATTGTCAGAAACGAGGACATCTGCTGGCCAACTCATACAATGAGAAATAACCACACATCTACAGTATTTTAAAACACTTTATCAACAAATCCAGGCAGTCGCTTTTGATCTACAACCCTATTTATTTTATTGTGTACTAATAAATTCTAGTAATTTTATATACTATGTGAAGCAGAAACATGTTTCTGTATATGCCCGAGACATCTATTCAAATTAAATGTTCAAATGTGTTTGCTATGCAATCCATTTTTACTTTGGCAATAATGTTTCTTATAGTTGTTTAATCATTTGTATGACCCGAAAACATACATTACAATGTAGCGTCTGACAGACCAAAGCAGTAAAAGATGACAAGGCTTGCTTGCAGGAGAAAACAACGCCGTATTATTAAACCCTTACAAATACTAACAACCATAATCACAATCGGGAAAAGCAGGGAAATCGGAGAATTCATTATGTGTTTAATCTTTTTAATAGCCATAAAAATAGCCTATAACAAGATATTGGTTCAGCATTTTCGTTTCCAGATTTCTTTATGGGCGAGTTTTAACTTATTTTTGAATGTTTGCATGTCCACTTCGCATTCACCTACAGTCAGGTGCCCCAAGTGTCCGTTCATAGCACAAAGCACGGGACTCTATCATGAAACTTCAAGATGGCGGCGCGTATGGGCGCAGTGGCTGTTCCGGGACACTATTCTGCTGCTACATTCCTGCTGCTATATACTGTACACTCTATTCATGTATATACTGTGTCTCTGCCCCCATATCGTGTCATGTGCGCCATGTGTTAATATGCACTTTACCCCTGTCATTGTGTACTTACAGCCCCCCTCCCGCCCCCAAGTGTCTTATGTTGCACCATGGTCTCGGGGGGAACGATGTCTCCTACAACTGTATGGCACGACAATAAATCCGACATCCTGTAAAGTGTGCTTTTAACGCTTTACTGTGGTGGACAATGCACACCCCATTGGATTTTCAGATTATGTATTTCCACATATAGGGCCTTAGCTTGTACGCACAACATAAAACATTTTTCGGGACTATATGTACGGTTTAGATCAGAATTTCTGATTTTAAATTCCAGCAATGGTGACTCATCTATATCTTTACATCAGAATGGCAGCGGAGTACAACCATGAGGCCGTCTTCCAAATGCAGGCTTCGGCACGTCTATTTACGTATACATTGCAAAAACTAGACTGCGTGGGCTATTACAGCCACAAAGTCCTTAAACATAACTAGGTAGTTCTCTTTTAAGTATGGGCCGAACTATCATATCTTTCAAATCTCTTCTGCTACAACCCATAACAACAAAATAAACATTCTGTTGAATTTGCAATATCTCGATCATGTTTCTTTTCAGATTATGAAAAGGAGACGTGCATGGTCGTTGCTGCGACGCGGGGCTGTAACTTGAAGCTGGCCGCTTCAAGTGCCAATGAGGTGTAACATACTTCGGCAAAGTACTTGACATCCAAGTGTAACTGGATGTCAAGGATTATAGCATGAATGGGACAGATAAGTATTACATGACCCACTTGTACGTCGCTTTGGGGAAAAACGCGTCGGCCAAATAAATTAATATATGTGAATCTGCTTCACGATTTCTACGCCACTAATCCTTAGACAGACAGAACCTTCACCATGTCCAACTTAAACAGTTAAGACACTTGCGGAGGTTCGACCCAGACAATGGCAGACGGTGCGGTGTTAACACATTGAAATGTTTTGCAATAACCATAGCAGGCTGTCAAATTGCGAGAAATGTCCAATTGCTGCATTTGGATAGTATTGCAAATTGCATTTCACGACCGTCACGAGATAGGAGTATCCGATCGGGCGGAGACGTTCTTGGATGACAAATGGGGTCTCATTGATTCCGTGAATAGTATAATTTTATATTACATTATCGATTCTAGAAAATCATACCTAGCGGCTGCAATCATGCAATTTTGCGGTAGGTAAAATTTAGTTTGCTGGTACGATACAAGCTGCCTACATCACGCTGGGTTTGGCCAAAATCTAGTTACGTAATCGACAGATCTTTTATGCTTAGTTTATTTAAATAAACATACTTCAGACAACTTGTCTTAAGAAAACAGCCACAAAATAGTTATTCTTGTT
This sequence comes from Gnathonemus echidnorhynchus, assembly GCA_026776725.1. NCBI lineage: Eukaryota > Metazoa > Chordata > Actinopteri > Osteoglossiformes > Mormyridae > Gnathonemus > Gnathonemus echidnorhynchus. The sequence continues at coordinate 1,613,214 of JAODJU010000088.1, forward strand.
AATTCGGTTATAAGAATAAAGTTTTTTTGCATAATAGTATAAAAAAATCTCGACATTCTTGTGGGATGAACATCGATAAAACTAGCAGTTAAAGTGCTATGTGTGTTACTAACATTTGCAAAAAGTTTTGGTGAAAGTATCGAACTGAGTAAAATACGATGCATAAGTCTGCACACATTTTTTTGCTTGCGAATAATTTATATTTTATATATGCTTGTCAGATAATAGTTCAAAATGAGACAATCACGATTAATAATGCACAATGCATTTTATAAGTTTTAAGTGCAAATTAAGGTGATAGGCTTTTAAAACCACTTTATGTAGTGACATTATACTCAATTGAAATACCTGCATCAACGAGTCTCCTGTAAAGTTAGATGCAATAATTTACCTGGGCAGCCTTCACATTTCTCTTCACTGCTGTTTGTTCTCGCCGCCGATTGATTCATCATTCGCTGCAATCGGATGAGTCACAGTTGCATAAGACGCCAGTAATTCCAAGGCCTTTCCTATCGATGGAGGCAGCGACGTCCCACCTCCATCATCGCCGAGGGCTCACAGGCACAAGCTTCGCTCTAACAAAAGGGAGGGTTGAAGTTTTAACCGTTTTTTTCCTCGGAGAGAGCAAAGAAGACTTCGGTCCCGGTACGCATCGGTACCTCTGCCCTTCTCGTGTATCGGCACGTCTCATAATCCACCAGCAGTGAATAACAAGGTGATTACCGGCCTGTTTTTCATACTACAAGCACTGATTCTACTGAACATAAGGCTGTTAGACTTGATTGCCCCCCCCCCAAAAAAAAAAAAAAAAACATAGGCTATCTGGAAAATGGGAATTCACGGGATATGGATATATTAATTTGCGATGGTGTTCAGAATGTTTGTTAATGTCTGGAACAAAAATAATTAAGCCAGGCTCGTAGTCAAGGGGGTGGCGTGCAGGCTGCCCCTCGGTAGGCTGGGGGGTGGTTAAACGCGTAATTTTTTTATTGCGTGGTTACGTGCCTGAATGTAACCATAGTTTTATTGTAATCAGGGAATAGCAGCATCAATAACCCAGGTCCTTCATAGCTGTAAAAACATTACGGTGTTACAGAAAAGAGGTGAGGGGTTTGGAAGGGAATATTACGGCAAGAACACAAAATGCTTCCCACTTTCTCCTTAGCTGATTCTTGTGCCGGGTGAAAGCATGTAAGTCACTTCCAGTATTATGTCAAAACATGGTAATGAAAACTAAAATTAATACTGAAACTAAATACAAAACTAAAAATGTTTTAAGGAAACATCCTCCTTTTTCCAAGAGATAGACTCCAGGTTCACCTGTATTCTGCGGAGTGATGCTGCAGTCCGGTATTCTTTGGGGTGGAAATGTAGCATTTTTGGCACGCTTTGAATTTACAGCATATGACAACAGTGGCATCCTGCGTTTCATCTATCAAGTACCTTTTCTGAAGCGTAGCGAAACAAATAAGAAAGCAGCACAAAACAAATGCCTTTTCTAGCTGATAGTTTCATGAATCACAAATAGTTAACAGCACTAAGGTGAGGAAAAATGAATGAAACAAAATGGTTATAAGGTCATTGTAGATGTGATGATGTAATAGATTTATTATGTCGGAAGAAGACAGAACCTAACCATGAACTTTTATTGTGCTGCACAATGCAAGAAAACAGTAATCTGCTACTTCAAGGCATTTCAAAGAGAAGCAGCTAGCATGCGACCAGCTACTCTTTGTCAATATCTAAATTCTTCAATAGTCATTTATTTACTCTTTGTACACACTGCACTGTGTGAAAGTTAGACTCCATTTGATTTTCTGCCAGGCAGAGGGGAGGTCAATGGGCTCACGGCGGGGCAGAGCTTGGATTCCATGTGCTTTTTCATTAAAGGATGTGGTGATATGTGTGCAATTACAATAAATCGTGAATGAATTTCTTTTTCAGTTTTATTTAACATCCTCAGATCTTGAGCTACACTTTTCTTCAGCTCACAATATATTGATTTTACATGTCTCCAGTGGCTGTTCTCCCACTGTTTCCACAGACACAGCTGTTACAAACACAAGGCTAGGGCAATAGGTGGTTCAATGGGAAGCAGGTGTTGTAAATATCTCTAAACTTATGGTGTGATTGTGTGTGAGGGTACAGAGAGAACTAGATGCTTTCTGGAATGAGATCAGTTGTTTTCCTTTAAAAGCTTTCAGCCTGGCTGCTACACTGGGGGCCTGTACCATGAAACAGGATTTCCTGCATAGCCAGATAACTTCTTGAATTTAAGGTACACTCAGAAAAAAGGGTAAAAATATGTACCTTATTTTGAATTGGGGCTGTAGCCGTCCTGTTGGAAGCAGACACAGAGCAGGGAAGCAGGGAAAGGGGATGGTGGATTCGGATAAACATGGGATTTACTCAGGAAACATACAGTGCAGCAATGTCAATGACTGGACTGGAGAAACATACTCTAACGCGGACTTAAATACACATGACTAATTAGATACAACTAGAAACAGCTGATATCACGGGGATTCCACATGAGGTAGCGAGGGGGACGTGGCACACAGGAGCATTGGCATGAGCGGGGCATGACAGTACCCGTGTAACTGTACCTTTTAAGGCACAGAAACAGACTCTGAGGAATATCCCAAAGGTACAAACAGCATTAGTGTACCATCAATGGTACAGAAATGTTCATCAGAGTCCATTTTTCTACCTTAAAAGGTACAGTTACCTACAGCTAAGGGTACAAGTGGCAGACCCATAAGGGTACAGCCGCAGTGACAAGCAAAGGTACACATTTTTACCCTTTTATTGAGAGTGTATTTGGAGCTAAATGTAAGTGAATGAAGATCAAGTCCATTTAAACTGGGGAACCTTAAATCCAACCAGTTAACAAGAAATCTGGCTCTGTGATCCAGGCCCTGGGCAGCACAGCAGGCTGAAAGGTAACATTTGGCATGAATCCTAATAGGCTAAAACCCTACAGATAGACTTGGGGAATAATGCAATAAAAGTAACTGCATTATGTAATCTGGATACAAAGAATAAGTAACCGTACTCCGTTACAATTTCTGAGAAAAAGAAACGTAATCAGGTTATAGTTACTTTTGTGATAAATCAGGATTACTTATATATTACATTACAACAAATCTGAAAAGAAAAAATGGACTTCTGACTTGTTTATGAAGTATGCAAAACTGACCTCACGCCATTTTCTGCATAAACTGCATCTGTCACAAGATGTGTTGATGTTCCTCTCCTACCTGCAGCGTAAGTCCCTCCCACTTCTGCCATAAGTCCCTCCCACTTCTGCCATAAGTCCCTCCCACTTCTGCCATAAGTCCCTCCTCCCTGAGCCTGGCTCCAGACTTCAGATGTATCTTCTTGATTGCTCCGCTTTTTCCCTGATTATTATTTTTCTTACCACAATCCATTTGACAAGAGCTATGCCACGGTGCCAGATGGATGCCTGTCAAAAGATCTGTTTAGTCTGTGGAAATTACAGTCATGTTGTTTTTAAGGAGGAGAGGGGAAATATCACAATGTGTGTTATATCACCCAGCTGTGAAAATATTGGCAACATCCAAGCTCAACGTTAAATTAAAAAAAACATTTAGAAGTAAGACTATAAGACCAACCACTAAAATTAGCTATAGAAATCCAGGTATCGATACCCAGAGTTAGTTAGTAAAGCAGTATGTGCTTTTACACAAAGCTGCACAGACACACAGGCTACCAGCATTTCAATACTTCAACAAATTAGGACAATACTCTACCTTACCTTTAATTTGTCTCGCCCAAATCACATGAATTGAGTTTTATTTGTAGATCCCCAAATCACATGCACAACACATATGGTACCATCTGTTATTAAACCCTCATATAGGGTAGGATAATTTCCCTAGTTCTATGATTGTTATTAGGCCAAAATGCATTCTATTGTACGAGTATTGTTACTTGTTCTTTACTGTGTCTAACGGGGAAAAAATGCCATATAGACACCTATTCTTTCTCACGATTTTTACCCCGACAGCTTTTAAGTATAATGTATATATATTTTATTATTTTAACACATGTTCGGTTGTTATCTTTTTGACATTTCTTTACTCTTGTCTTTAGCTTTAGATCCAAAAGTAACTAGACATAATTAGTGACAATGCTTTTATTTTGAGACACTTGTTTACGTTCCTGATTACATTTTTCTACAGGTAACTAGTAACTATACCAGATGATGCTAAGTAGCTTACTCAATCCTGCCTACAGAAATGCACTGGTGGAAGAAGTGCTACCTTCTGGGGGCCTGAAGCAATGGAATATAATTTCAACCAGGACCCTAATACTGACTGAAAACTGGATTGTGAAAGAATGCCACAAATGGCTTCCAGCATAACTTCAGAACAATAGACTCCGCATTCTAATTTGTGCTGGATAACAAGTTATTTAACCGCAGTCAAAACTCCAGATTTAACTGCATCCTGTCTTCTTGCCAATAACACTCTCAAATCAGTTCAAGCAGGCAGAGAAAATAAAAGGTGCAGCTCGTCAGAGTCGTCACCCTCTGGGTCTCCCTGAGAAATTACTATAATACCAGTGAAAGAAAGATTCATAATTATTAAAATCAATTATTTTAAATGCGTGTCATGATTAGTCATAGGGAGTCATACAGTATATTTCCTATCTCAGAATTGCATCACCACATAAAGCAGGGGTTGCTTTACATTATGCAATCACAAGAGTTTCTATAGCTCACTATTGAGACAAAGAAACCAAACTACAATCAAGTCTAAGGGCATTACTCATTAATAGCATGTTTGTAATTCAGTTACTCACACAGATCATTGGAGAATTGGAGAAACTGAACTTTTCACAGGTGGTCTATTGTTTAGGGAAGCGCACTTATAATTTAAAGATTGCCCTGAGCAAGGTTCCGCCCCCAAGCTCTGCTCCCCAGGCGCTGAATTAGGAGCCCCCTCCTTTGTCACAATGTCACGTATGGGTTAAATGCAGGGGACACATTTCATTGCTGTGTGCTGTGGTGTGTCAACTAATCACTTCAAATTCAACTTTCACTTCCAATTTTCAAGTGGGGGGGGGGCAGCCCAGTAGGGGATTCTCAGCTAGGAGTCAGGGGTCCTGCACCATGTATTTGAAAAGTGTAGAAAAAATTACATTACTAGGGCTGGGTGGTAATTTTTACAATATATCAATATATTTTTATAACGAGATACAGGACGCCACAATACTGTTTATATCAATATCCTCCTGAGACCCAAAGAAAAAAGTGTCCTTCAATTGTAGGTTATTTGTCTTTGGAGGAAATAAGACATCTTAAAATTTAGATTTTTTCAAATTTATTTTTATTTTTAATTTCACAGCATGTCTTCTTTAGTGCACAACAGGAATACAGTGAGGGAAATAATTATTTGACCCCCCATTGAATTCCTAACTTCACCGATTTATAAAGAAATGAGAAGTCTATAATTTCAATGGTATGTTTATTTCAACATCAGAAGATATATTTTCAACAAAAC
>JAODJU010000088.1:1639012-1657485 GCA_026776725.1 Gnathonemus echidnorhynchus
CCCCCCCCCCCCCCCCCCCCCCCCCCCGGACTTTTGAGAGAGTAATAGAGCATGCCCTGGCCCACGTCCCCTGGGCTCAGTGCGTACTCTGACTTGATGATTTGCTGGTTGATGCTGCTGACTTTGATGGGCCTCTGCAGGACCTTTGTTGCTGCTGCAACTGCTAGTGCCCTAGAACCTGCGTCCCATCGTGCTGAAGTCGGTGCATGGAACCACTAGGGCAGGGCACTTCGGGGTGAAGAAGATACAGGAGAAGCTACTGCAGTGCCTCTACAGGCCTGGCTGCCCATAGGACACTGAGCTGTTCCTGCACTTATGTGATGTGTGCACATCCTGCAAGCCCCCCCCGGCACTCCTGGGCTCCCCTGCAGCCGCACCTGGTGGTCGCTGCCATGGAGGGTGTGGGGGTGGACATCTTGAGCCCCTTTCTCTGCATCGAAGCAGGAAACCACTATATACTCGTGGCCAACGGCTACTTCACGAAACAGGCCGAGGCCCGAGGTTCCTGACCACAGCAGCTGAACTCCTAGCTCCCTAGCTGCTCAGCTGGTGATCCTTGTTCAGCAGCACCAGCATGACTGGGACACCCCCCTCCCCCTGGTCCTGTGGACTTATCATGTGGCAGTGCAGAAAACCACTGGCTGCACCCCCCACTGCCCTCATGTCTGCTGCCGTAACAAGCGGTGAATACCCCAGTGCACAACACTGTCATGGACGATGGGGAGTTTGGGTCGTCATGGCCACCATCTCAGGTGCTATCCACAGTGCTTCTTGGATATTGTGGAGCTACTGGGGTAATGATCCCTTTAGGAAGGGAGCAGTGTGGCACTGGCTATACATGATAGACCATTTAGGTAGCATCTCATGCTGATTTTAACTGATTTATTTAGTTTTAAAAAATTGCCAGATGGAGGCATACATAGGGAAAATATATCACTTTATTGAAGGCTTACACCTTAAAGTCTTAAGATCTTTCATGTTACTTGAACTTTCAATGGTTGTCAATGGAGCTGTCACGATAACACGATTAAAGTTAATTATTTGATGATGTAAAAAGCATCAATTAAAAATTTCCTTCCGGATTTCTTGGTAACATGTTGAAAGGAAGACGGTGCCTAGCAGACAAGCTCCAAATAAAGAGTGAATGCATCAGTTGTGTGGAACATCACGACTGCACAACTGCAATGCAAATACATCTTAAAAGCAGTAGTGTCAATCGATTAAAAAAAAATAGTCCAGTTAATCACACTTATAGGCTGTGATTAATCATGATTAATGGTAGTAGGCTATTTGTTTGTACTTTTTAGAAGATAAAACAAATATGTGTGGCCTTGGAACAAAGAAATGTATGACAAACTGGTAAGAGGAATCACATGTTCCTTGATCAGATCTCAGCCTTTGTCACAATCTCTCACAATACCCCCCTAGACAGGTTAGCCCCCATTGGCACCATCCTTCAACCTGATGTAAATCATATATGTCTGTTAGCACTCAATTAAAAAATGTTAGATCACAGTCTTCTCCCGTTATTAGTTCCTCATGGTTCTGTTTTCGGCCCCCTTCTAATTTATTATTTATCAATTGCCTCCTGGTCACATTGTCAGGAAATTCGGTAAAAAGCTCCACTGTTATGTTCATGACACCCAGCTCTACCTGTCCACCAAGCCTAATTACACTCTCTCACCCTGTTTTCTCTCTGACTGTCTACGTGAAATTAAATTGCGGTTATCTTTTAACTTTCTCAAGCTTAATAGTGATAAAACAGAGGTTCTCCTGATTGGCACTAAAGCTACTCTGGTGAAACTTGACAGTTTTTTGTATTACAACTCCATACGCCATCTCTCTTCCCAGGTTAAAAGTTTGGCTGTTATCCTACTCTTTGAAGCACACATAAATAATGACTCTCGGTCTGTTTACTTTCATTTACGTAATATCAATCATTTACATGAGTCACTTATAGTTCATAGCACTTTTATTCTTGTACATACCTTTCTTACATCTCACATTGATTACTGTAATTATATCCTCTCTGGCCTCCCTCACAAACTCCTCCGTAGACTTCAACTGGTTCGGAATATGGCTGCCTGGATCATTACCAGAACCCCTTCAATAGAACATACGCATACTACTTCTGTCTTTCAGCAACTCCACTGAGTCAGGCATTAATAAGTTATAGTATTGAATTTGTGACAATGACTCATAAACTCCACTTTGTGTTAATTCTAATATGTGGATTCAATATATAAATATTTAATTTAATATTTATACATTTATTTTAAATAATATTAATTATGTTTTAATATTAGATGACTAATTATGATAAATCACAGAAAACTGATTAATTCATTGATTTTTTTAGTTGTTTCACAACTACAATTATATATAAACAGTTACTCAATGAATTGTCAGATTGATCGGTAGAGTACTCGATTATTGATATCATCTATAGTGACAGCCCTAGTTGTCAATACGATGCCCTCTCTTGTTTTATTGCCATTTGTGCATCTAGCCTTTCTGAAAGCATTGAAATTAAGCTTGTACTTGCTTGCAAGTAGTACTTTTTATTGTAAATGAATAATCTGCATATCACTAGTTTAAGTTAAAGCATTAAAGTCACTAAAATATGGATCATTTAAACAAAATTTTTCAAAAAGAAAAATTACATTGAAATAAAGTATTTGTTTTTGTGTAGAGTGATTGATATTCCCTAAACTTTTAGGTGTATTAAAGTTATGTCATTTGCTGCTCTGATTTGATGATTTTTAAAAACCATTTTCAGCCTAAAATCAAAGAATACAAAACTATATAAAATGTTTTATAATATTTTAACTTCATTGCATGTAACCCACAATAACCTTGTATCATTTGAGATTTTTTTTATTAGTTTTGTCATTTTTTCTATCTTTGTAACTCTTGCCCTGCATTTGATGATATACTTATGTTTATTACTACCTTAGAGACAAAACCGACAGTTTAAACAATTAAGTTGTACAATTTGATTCTGCCTTCAAACTAATTTTTAAAACTGATGCTACGGTAATGAGTTGGTGAGACTGACCCATATACTCCCCTTAATTCTACTTTAATTTATGTAATACATTTGTAAATATTTATGATTGATAAATCGCTTGTTTGTTTAATCGATTCACGGCCCTACTATATATTAAAAAGTCACTGTTAATTACATGTGATGTCACCTATTTGCAAACAGAGATGGGACACGGAGAGCCAGTGTAAGAAATGATATAAGCAAGCAAAGTGACATTTAACCCCACTGACATTTTTGTCCCGCCCTTTGTGAAGCCGGGGGTACGGACTTTTTGCATTGGGATATGTGTGCATTTTAAACTGGGGAAAAGCAAACGTCTCAGTCCTTGTGAGTATCCCGAATCTGCCAGCTGGTGGAAGAGCTGACCTCTTCGTTAACCATTAACAGACATTATTAACGCTCATGAGCGGGTGAAGTGGGGGCAGGAGCAGCTGGCACTGGGATATCTTCATCTGTGAAATGTAAGTCCTGACGACGATCACTTAACAGGGTTTTCCTCGAAATACTGGACTTTCATATACGCATCTTTATGGCAACACCACGATGGAGTTGAAATGAATGGGTTGGTGTTTGTATCTTTCTTTGGATGTTTTTACTTGCAGTATGTCAGTCAGGTGTGCAAAGCTTCAGTGAAGCTGTTCCTTTAAGCTGGCTCACTATGCAATCTAAACGCGAGGTTAAAGTTAATCATCCATACCAACTTTAAAACTGAGTGCGTTTTATCGATAATGCGTGCACCTTAATTCGCTGCTGTTTTAAAAAATGAAACATAAGTATCTTATTTTAACACTGGGCACAAGCCACCGTTTTGGATCACTGTGGTGTATCTGGTGTAAAGAACGGTTCTTATTCTCTTGAACGTAAGGTGGACGTGTTGCACTTTTCCCACAGTTAACACTACGGCTGTTAAATGCTAGAAGCCGCGGACGTGCTTGGAATTTGCGTGCGGGCGACACGTGCGGAATACAGAGGCTCGTGTCTGTGAGGCGCGCTGTGAAGCCGCACTGTGAAGCCGCGCTGGGCGCCGCTGTGAAGTCGCGCGGTGCTCGTTTGCCTGCGTTATTCGGGCCTCTCGCACACCATCTCCTCAACGCGCACAGGTGGTGTTACTACTCAGATTATCTATGTCACAAATATCATGCTTTGACATGTCCTTGCTTCATCGATTTCTGCTTAGTCGTCCTTTGGACGTGGTTTTAATTGGTACGTTTTTTTATGGAATGTTATTAGTGGTGACAGACGAGTCTGTCTGGTAAGTGAACTTCCTGGAAAACTATAGTGTGAATGTTAGGAGTTCTTGTTTAATCTTGCACGACACGGATATTATGCAATGTTTGGGATTAGAAACCAAAATAAATGGTTACCAATCGTCCATCCTGCTTAGGGTTATGGGACGATGGTCATAGTCAGTTTTATAGTTCCCCTTTCACACTCGGAACTAACTGCCGAGTTAAAATATTTCACCGAATCACACGAGGTTACTGGCATGCAAGAGGTCTGTGTGGTTTCTCTTTGCAGTATGTGCTTTTGGCTGGAAAGCAAACCAAAAATAGCTATTTTCTTTTCTGGGAGTATTTCACAGAAAGAATTGTGACTAAGAAAATAAGATTCAGTGGTCTGCTGCACTGGTTGTGTGTGTGTGTGTGTGTGTGTGTGTGTGTGTGTGTGTGTGTGGCAAACCAGGAACTGAAAGTCGCTGCATACAGGGAGAGGACAAAATGGCAAAAGACTAACTGTGAAGTAACTACATCACAATTGCAAATGCAGCTGTAAGTCTCTTATTTATCATGCACTCCATATGACAGAGATCTGAATGCTGACATTTTTGTTGCTGTGCTGGGAACTCCTTCATGAAGATGCACCAAATATAAATGAGGATTAATGGGGTAGTGAAAATATGATTATGACAGATAATCTAACTAGCATTTAGCCTATTATTTATGTTAACGTGGCAGCATTTTGATGAGTGACTTTTCAAAGCAACAAGAGGTCTGTTCATCCATTTTCCCAACTGTTTATCCTGGTCAGGGTTGCAGGAACTAACAAGAGGCCGAATGGTCACTGCATTCACTGCTTGTGAGTCGCTCACAAACATGGACGGTCTGTGCTGACAGACCAGTGGTTGCAAGGTGACAGTCACTGATTGGGTCACTTAAGAGCAGAGATGTGAAACGCCACAAAGGTGACTCAAAAGTTAGTACAGAACTGAATCGACGTTCGTGACCCAGTCTCAATGACTGGCAGCTAATATCGTCATTTTGTAATTTTTCACGCTTTTTCCTTTATCTGGAAGGTTTTACATTTGAAGAAAACCAAAGGATACAGAATGCCCACAATCCGGGGGGGGGGGGATAATGGTATAGCTGAGGCAGTCATCTGGTCTGTTTATTACTCTTTGTGGTTATGTAACAGCCAGGATATATTAGACCATTTTACAGGACCATCTTCCATGCCCTCCCCAGTCACCAGATCACCAACACTGGAATGCAGAATGCATAGCAGGTTTACACCATCTGCCTCCCTCAAATAACTGGGAAATGATCTAATATCCCACTGCACCCACTTGTATGACAGCATTCCAGTATGGACTGAAACTGGGTTTTCCTCAAAGGGTGGTCCAGGTCTTTAAGTCTTCAACATTAGTATATTGGTAGATGTTTATTTTTTCCATTCCATACATTTTTTTAAACACCCCCCCCCCTCATTTTTGTGTGTACCAATCATATTTACTTTAGTGGGAAAATGATTAACTTTATCCTGATTGGTGAATGCTTTTAATCTTCCTGCCACCTGGGTATGAGAAATTAGCCAAATCAACCAACAGGAAAGTCTCTGTCTTTATCTTGCATGCAAAGAAGTGCAGCCCGTTTTCCGAAAGCACAGACGGTTCAGTGTCCCGACTTGCACAATGGAGCTGAAGTCTGCTGGCGAGGACCTATCTGATCCAGTCTCAGGGATCTTGCTGTCTGTTTAGCCGCGACTGTCTCCAGCAGAATAAAAGCACCTTTCACTCCCGTATTTCGTCAGTGACTCATCCCTTTGCTGCAGCATGGGCACAATCCCTGCCTGTGTGTGTGTGTGTGTGTGTGTGTGTGTGTGTGTGTGTGCGTGCGTGTGGCCCAGATGAAGGTAACAAACGAATGCTAATCACTAAAGCCCAACCTCGGGCAAATTAAAAGGACACATTTACGCTTGTTAAAAATTGATGTAAGTGTGATTTTCCGATTTTTACATGTAGTGCATTTTTAATTTCTTATTAAATTATTTAAAATCTTTTTTTAATTTTTTTAAATTTTTTTTTTTTTTAAATGCTGAGTATTAACTTTGTGAAATGGCGTAAAATGAAAATGGCATCTTGGATCTAATCTACTATACTTTACATCTTCTGATGTTTAGTTTCTTTTACGATTGAGTTGTTATTGCATCTGCTTTGGAACTATTGGATTGAGCAGATTTGAATTCATGGCCTTAATTATCCTTATCAAATCTCAGCAGCAGGGAGGATTAAATCAGCCCAAGAAATATACAGTTCTGTGTAGAGAAGCACCTTTGTGTGTATAATTATAATTACTTGTAATGGCCAAGATAGTAGGTGCACCTAATTAGTTCCAGATAGGACCTACTTTTTCTTCCTGAACCATTTTAAGGATGGATGAGCTGTTTGGTCAGAGAAGCCATTCTCTACACTACTGTTGTACAGAGCTGTTCTTATTGCACTTGTGGACACCCTGTTAGATTTGAGTCCCTGACCACTCTCATTAACAAGGTGTTTTCAGGCTACAGAAATTTTATTTTATTTTTTTCTCACCACCACAAACTCTGTAGACCCTAGATCCTGTAGTGTGTAAAAGAGGCTGGGTGTTTGAGATGCTAGAATCGCCTTGTTTGGCACCAATAATCATACTGCTTTCAAACTTGCTTTGATCAGGTATCTTAGAAACTTTATTCATCCCCAAGGGGGAAATTCGGATATCCAGTAGCTCCTTCAAAAATAATCAAAAAAGTACATACTAATAAAGATAAATACATAGCATACTAAAATACATCCATATTTCACATAACAGTCCCTTAGTTATAATACAGTTATAATAGATAGACGACAGGGGGTGGAATAGGAGGTCAGAGAGCACTATTAAAAAGTCTAATTGCAGTGGGGACAAAGGACCTCCTAAACCGCTCAGATCTGCAGCACAGTGAGAGAAGCCGTCTACCACCTGCTGCTCCTCTGCCCAACCATGAGGCTGTGGCCCTAACCCTAACCCTAACCTAACCCTAAGCCTAACCCTTTCTGCCCCTGATTAAGCGAGTCCAGCCTCCCGCCCAGCACCTAGCCGGCTTTGTTTACCAGCTTGTCCAGCCTCTTGATGTGTTTATCTGTGTTAATTCTAATGCCTAATCAAACAGTAAGTGAACTTCCTGACCCCGTCTATGCATTGTATGCGTTTGGCTGCAGCCAAATAATTCATTCTTGGGCGGATCAAGATATTTGCATTAGTCAGTGGGTGTACCTAATAAACTAGCCACTCATTGTACTTAATGAAGGTGTTGGCGCATTTTTTAAATATTTATGACTGAATTCTATCTCCCTATAACAACTAGCGTAGTGTAGCAAGGGAGCGTTTGGTATTTTTTTTTTTTGTCAGATGCTCCACTTGTTCTGCAGTAGTCAGTTTTAATATTTTAAAAGCGAGAGAGAACTAGGTATTTACCAAGGTGACCTCTGAAATCCTATTGGCTCCCTTCACATTTATTTTTGTTTTGTTTTGTGAGATATTAATTATAATGAATAAGACATTATAGCCGTAATCACTGTGTTATTTTTTTTTTTCGTGTGTCTCCCCCCTGAAAATAATCTGGACCTGCGCTTGATAGGGAGGTATCTGCACTAATTTATGTGTTTGTGAGGTATGAACATTGGTTGTAACTTCTGTGACCTGGCTACTAGTTATTTTTCATTGGTTTTGTGCTGTGTGTTGCATTTATGTTGATCTAGCCACATATGTCACTCTGCGTAAAGGTGATAAATATTTATCTTCTCATTAATTTATATATTTGGAGAGATGAAGTGGCTGTAATTTGCCCGGCATAAGACAGTGTTATGTAATGGTAATTCTTTTTAAGGGGGCCCAGAAATAATGTCACGATGGTCCTAAATTTATGGGAAAAATCACGTAAAACATTTTAAGTAGCGTCTAAGCATGATTATCTGTGATGCAAAAGATGAGCTTTTATATAAGAACTGGGAACTGCTTGGTTGGGCAGGCAGAGTTTTAAGGGTTAAATCACATGTCCATCATTCTTTCATGGGTCCTTTAAAGTGTTTGATACATAATAAATATATTATTAATATTGTAAAATAACTGTATACCTTCTTCTGTGGGGTGAAAAACAAGCAGGTTTAGTTTGAGCATTGTTTCAGGTTTAGTTTGAGCATTGTTTCAGGTTTAGTTTGAGCATTGTTTCATTATGATAGGTTAGACTTTCAGGTCCCTCTGTGCTGTTTCAAGCCAGTTCTGAGCGCATTAATGTGGTTTAATTCGCTGCAGTACCAAAAAGTCGAGCATAGCCCCTTGGGAGGTCTCCCTTTCTTCAGGTCTAGTTTCACTCTGCAAAGGGAAACTTGAGATTCTTCCAGTACTCCAGTTGATTCTGTTGGCCGTCCTCCCCAGCTGTCCCTTTTGTCACCTGTAGGTTTTCCACACTGTCCTTTTAAAGAGTCAAGTACAGAGTCCTCACAGCATCTAATTATTGCCCTGTGTTATCTTCTGGGCATTTTTTTCTTCTCTTTGTCAGTTTGTGTGTTTTTATTTGTGAAATTCAAGCTTTTGTAAGCACTTCTACCCGCAATTATGTTGCTGTTTCTCTCTCCATTCAGCTTCCATTACACGTGCATGCCTCCGGTACAGAAACAACGGCAGCAGGGAGGTGATTCCTACCTGGCAGGTGAAGCGTGTTACTCTTGAGGAAGTCACCTGATCCCTTCTTTTTCTTTCCTCCACCTCCTTCTTTTTCCTCAGAACGCCCACACCTGCATTCTCGCGCACCGGTATTGCGGAGTTTACAGCCGCTGCATGAAGCCGTGAAGTGAAAGAGGAACGGGGGAACGTTGAAGCAGAAAGCTGCCGTTTTTGTTGATTTGTACGATCAGGAAGTACGCAGCTCTGAAGGGTGAGTTGGAGAAGGTAGCTTTTTGTACGCGCTCTACAGATGGTACACTGCAAACTGAAATGAAAGAGAAATGTTTTCACGTCATATAAGCAGTCGCTGGTTTAAAACGAGGAAGGTAGCATTCCTAACATTCCTAATTCTGTTTCAGTACAAAATAAGTAAATGCAGGTGGTTGCTTGGCGACACATGGTCGGGTATACAGTCGATTCAAATTTGTCTGTTAAGTTTAAAACTTGTACTGTCAACAAGGGATAAATAAAACTGCTCGTCAACATTTTCTCTCCCTCGTTGTTCTCGTATAATTTTTGTGTGTATGTTTTTATAATTTTTTTGTATAACCTCAGTGTCTCCCCCTTAAATACTAAATTAAAAACTGGCTATGGTCATTTTTTTGTTGCACCAAGAGCAAGTTTGTGGTGTTTGTGTGTTTTTGTCTGTTTGTCTTTCCCTTTTGTCAAATGAAACTGATGTGTGAGACGGATCACAGACCTGTGTATCATTTCAGTCCGAAAGATCTTCTGCAGTGATCCGTGGATGTTGTACATGTAGTCCTCAGTAAAAGTATATTTGATATAAATATAAAAATAAGAACTTAGAGGTCAAGCCCACCAAAATGTAGTTATTTATGTGGGAAGTTTTGCTTCGGGGAGTAGTAAGGTGAAGCTTTTAATTTTCTGGTTGGGTAGTGCAATGTCCAGTGTTCTCCCCATGTTCCATTTTCCTGTGTTCTAGCTCGTGCTTGAAACACCAATGATTCATTGGAATAATGTAAGAGAATAACATTTTATTCAATAGTATAGGGACTGGAAAAATTTAATATCTCAGTCAAATTAAGGAAATGTACCCTGACCTATTTGATATTTGCATTCTGACCTAGAATACAAATCTAAGGGTATCTTTACTGACAAACGTTTTTGTTCTTTGAAAACACAGATGTTTCCTGTTAACTTCTGAACATTCTTTTTGAGCATTTTGTGATGTTTTTGGTGATGACCAAATAGAAGCAACTCTTGGTGGAAGAGTTTCACCTCAAGAGCCAGCAGCAGGCATTTGTCTTACCGGGGGCTTCTGTGTGACGCAGCTGCCCCACTAATGAACCTGGGAGAGCTGGGTGACCCTATTAGCCCCACGGAACAGCAGGACTCCAAGAGGAAATTCTAAACAATCTTGTTGCAAAAGTATTGGGGAGCTCTGTAAAGGATTCTGGTCTTGGTGTGTTTCAAAGTGAGTTTTTTTTTTTCTCCCCATGGGAAAGAAATCTAAATTCTAGAGAAAGTGCTTTATTTACATTTCTTGCCACCCTCACCTTTTTGTTGTTTTAAGGAGATGTGCATCAGGTCTTGCTGATCTGATTGGACTGAGCTTGTGCATAGTTCAGCTTTTGTCTCTTGGCGCCAGCTTAAGTCTCTCCGAGTTGCTGGTTTCAAAGCCCTGTCCATCTCGCAGACGTGGCCGTGCATCAGGAGACAGTGGGTTGGTCTCCCTCGCCCAGCTGTGGCTGCTCTTGTTTTCATTGGATTGTGCTTTTCCTTAAAATGCAAAGAAATAAATTCCACTTGGCCTGGAGGAAGGCCTGCATTCCGCCTGTGGTTTCAGGAGAGGCTCAGCCCGCTCTCTTATTTTCAGCGAAGCTGAATCTTTGGTGCTGTCCTGGAGATACTCGTGGTCTTAGGGCCTGTATGGTGCCGCTGAACCTGCAGGTGTGCTTTTGCTTTTCTTTGTACTCATTTTCTTAAAATGCATACCTGCTGTGACAACACACAGCCTGTAACAAAGCGGGTTAGGTCTGTGCACACGCAGAAAGCTGCCCTACATTACAGGTTTATCATGTCACCCGTTTTTGTTTTGATAAATTGTGTTCTTTTGTTGAGAGAGAGAGAGAGATGTCTTTTCCATGTTGAAATGCGTTTTTTTTTTCTCCACTGAAAATATGTGTTTATGAGTGGAAAGACGTTATTTAGTTACGGTGACTGGACCGACCTTGCAGTATTTACGCCTGGCTACTGGATGGGAAATTGGAGGACTATAAACTGTAAAAATTCACTCTCACATCTCAAATGCCCCCCCCTCCCCGCCTTGCATCATGTTTCATTTGTAGATGTCCTACGCAAACAAGCAAGGGAGTTTCTGCAGTGTGGAGTGTCTGGGAATTTAATCACTTTAACACGGGCATTTAATTACGCAGGCAAGGGCATAACTTTGGGTTGGGTCTTGTCTGTGGCTCTCCCATAACTAGGTGGGGGGGTGTTTGCACGGTCAAAGTTTGCCGTGTTGGCTCTGTTGCAGTGATTTTTATTTATTTATTTATTTATTTATTTATTTATTTTCCTTTCACGTCACGCATCCTGCGAGCAACTGTGGCTGCTGCCAAGAGAAGGCGCTTCCGTCTTACTCATCTTTATTGCTGCCTCATATTTCATGTGCCGTTTTTTGCTGAGACGAGTGACAGCGTAATGTTTCATCTCCCCGTGCCGTAGTTGAAGTGGGATGTGTCATGTTGACGGAAGGGCAGGCCTGCCGGGCCGCCAGGGTCCTCTGAGCACGGTGGAATAATCCAGCACTTAAGTGTGACACAATAGGGCTGTTTAAATAAGCCACAATGCAGCATACTGCAGCTTTTTAATGTGCTAAAAGAGCTATTTGTTCGGGGGATGGGCCCTTCCCGGCAACCTTAAAAAGCTTTTCTATTTTACTTGGGTTCTGATCAGGCCACTGATTTACACCCTCATGCACACGCGCACATGTGTGTGTAGGCAGCCTGACACCAGGCAGGGAATCCCGTGTCTGTTCATGGTCGCTTCTGTGCTTCTGTGCTTGGTGCCCTGTCTGGACCCCATGTACTTGCAGTCTGACGCTCCGTTTTGCAGGGAGCGTGAGTCGCCCCGTGGGTGATCAGCCCTCTCCTTTGGCTTTTTCAGTGCCGCTGTCCCTCCAACTGGCCCTGGGTCTCGTCAGCATCGGCCCTTTAATTCACTGCAGTTTGGTGAGTCGCTGAACTGTCTTGTTCTCCTGTCAGCACTCCAGGAAAGTGGATAGGATCTTGCTCCGTGTCTCCTTATTGTTAAGAGAGAAAATGTACTGCAACCCTGGTCGGATCCTGTGGTAATGCATCCATTAATGCATCCCCCCCCCCCCCCCAGAAGTCCTGAACACAGGGGAATGGAGTCCGGTCCCTTCAGCCGCAAGCAGTGGGCATCGCAGTCACTCCGCATCACTGCCAGGGAGCTGTCTCTGGTCGGCACTCGTGGTCAGAGCAAGGCCATCGCCGAGCGCTTCTCCAAGTACGAGCACTCGTCCACTTACACTCACAGCCTTGCTGATGCTTCACACCCAGATTCTGTCTTTCTAGGACATTCCTCTCATTCACAATGATCTTTACTGCCAGGCTAATGGAATTGATCATTACAGACGTGGTAGATCGGGCACTAATAAAGTGCTTCTCAAACCAGTCCTCGGCGATCCCCAGACAGTCAACATTTTTGCTTCTTCCCAGCTCCCGTTAGGGCACACCTGGTAAGGACCTGAGAGGGAGCAAAAATGTGGGCTGTCTGGGAGGGAGCAAAAATGTGGGCTGTCTGGGAGGGAGCTGTTATGCATAACCTGAAATACTGCTCCTTTCTAAGCTAAATGAAAGGTTAAAAAGTCTATTGTTACATGTTTGACTTTGGTGGTTGTTATCCTTTTTGTTTAAATGCTATTCCCCCCCCCACACACACACACATTTACTTAAATGCTGCCCTGTTCTGAATTTTTAAAGGTCTAGTCTGACTCATCAGTAGCATGCCAGCAGGTTTTTCCAGAAAAACCTGCATCATGACTGACTGTGTTGCAGCGCTATGAGAAACCCTTCCTGTGTCAGCCTGTGAAATCAGTCCATCAGGGTCCATTTATTGTAATTTGTGGCGTGGGTCCAATAACAGCCTGTGGCCGGGGTGCCTGTGCGGCTCTTTTCCTGCCCCTCTGGAATGTTTCAGGACACCCCCGCAGCAGCCTCTAGGACCCGTGCATTGGAAAGCCGGACAGGCTCTTATCGCATTAAAAATGCATTGCATTGACGTCAGTCTCAGGCTGCCGTATCATAATTGCATTTATCCTGCCTCAAACGCAAAAAGGGAACTGCCCTTTTAACACAATATCAATAAATGATTATTACGCAATGCCGTATTTTACATATAATAGTAACTACAGTTATGACCCACATTTCTTAAGCATGACAAGAGCCGTTTTAATGTTTAAGAATGCGGTGTTTCCATGGCTTCTCAAAATAGTTCTTCCTGAGGGGCCAGGAGAAAGTCACTGAGCTTTTCCTGCAGTGAGGAATCATGAGCCAGTCCTGCCTGAGAACTGGGTAAAAGAAGCATGGAACATAGAAATATGGAGCAGTGAACAGGTGGTGGTTATTTTTTTTTGTTAGCTAAATTACACTGATCTTTTTTTTTTCTTTTTCAAAAATTCAGAAATGGTTTCTAGCAAGACTGCTCTTTTTAGAAAAACATACCATTCCTGACCACCAGAGGGCAGTGACGTCCCTGCTTGGTTTCAAATTTCAAGTTTCAAAGTTTCAGGTTTATGTATCTAGTTAGCCTGTTTCTGGCGGAGAATGGGGATGCTGGTCCCACAGCAGCAGTAATGGTCAGGGCCACAGGGGGCTCAGCTGCTATTGGTCCGTCCTTCCTAATTAACGCCTGTCTTCCTGCTCTCCCTCCTGTCCTACATGCTCCATAGATACCAGAAAGCTGCAGAACAAACAAACTTGGAGAAGAGGAAAATGGCAAGTATTAAATATACCAGTCTGAAGAGTAAGGGTGCTTTGGCAATAATCACTTTTCTCTAGAACAAAAAAATGAGAAGCTTCCCTTAGTTCTCACGAATCACACAGCTTCTGTCCGGAGTTCCTACCATAATTTGAGATGGTAAATCTCTGCCTCCCTGCTTCACCTGCTTTACAATGTTAATAATAATAATACATTTTATTTCCAGCGCCTTTCAAAACACCCAAGGTCACTTTACACAGCAGGATACAAAATACATAATGAAACAATAAAATTAACATACACAAAACTAAAAATGACATAATTAAAATGCACAAAAGTATTTAAAAAAAAATGTTTTTGAAAATGTCTACCATGATGAAACATTTTCCCTGCCAAAGGTGTTCGTTTTGTTGGCTTAGCCAAAAATCAGTAAAACTCAGAAGCGCCATAAATATTTCATTAGTATTAGGTAAAAAAAAAAAAAAAAGGATTTTTTTTTTTTTTTGCAAACCAGTAACATGAATTTTCCGTTGCTATCCGAATGTTTGTTTCAATGTAACCATTAACATTGAAGTAGTTGCAAGGCACATGTTGAGTGCAGGACATTGATATCCTGTGGAATAGCTACAGGAATATTTGAAATCCCCTTAATGTTACAGGGAGTGAACCACACCCACGGTTGTTATTCATATCTTTCTGCTATGATAATCTTGGAGCGACGTGGAGCCTGTTGACGCTTGCTGGGCTATAGGATTGAGACGTGGGTGCTGTGTTTGTTGATAGAGTCCATGCTAAGTTGGCATCCGCCGTTCTGCTCCATTCAGAATGGGGAGGAGGCGTTGAACCCATGCAATGGTGTAGCCTGTACACTTTCCATAATATCATAATGGCAACAACCTTTTTTGCACAATAGGAATGGAAATAGTGGGCTATTTAATTCCCAATTCCCGGGGATGGTTTTGTCATGCTCTGTCACGCCTGGTTGACGTAATAGTTTTGTTGCCCAGATTTATGCCGGATTTATTGCTGAGATTAACTCTCCTGTGTGACTGTGGTGACGGGAAGGATGATGTAGCGCTTCATGGCTGGGGGTGTGGGTGTCGCTGCACGTTTTCCTTGGATAGTCCTTTCTCTCTGTGTGAAAAGGGCCAACAAATTAGCATATAAAACAAGTTATGTTTATTTGTGGCCAGTAACAGAGTTGAGACTGTTAAGTTCTCCAGTTAAAGTGACCTATTTATTTTTCAATTACAGCTCTTATTTGCAGGCTTTTTGATGAGCTTAAAAATACCTTAATACATTTTTTGCTTTGGATGGGGTTATTGTTAAAATTTATTCTGAATTTCCTGAAGTATATTATCTTTTAATATGTCACCAAATATCAAGAGGGAAGTAAATTATTTGTCCTTTTTTTTGTTTTTGTTTTTCCTCTTTTCCCAAACCCCCCCAGAGTACTGAAGCCTTGCCCCCCTCCTTCCGCTCTGGCAACTTAAGCGTACTAAAGAAGCGTTGGGAGCAGCCCTTGCTGAAGGATAAGCCCGTGCCCCCCCCCGCCGGGTTGAGCTCCCGACCCCAAGCTGGTGCCGATCATGGGGTGGTGCCAGAGGGTCCAGCACTGGCGAAGCCCACGACCCCAGCAGCCTGCAGCGGTGACCAGCAAGACCCGGGACCCGCCAAGACGGCAGCGCAACCCCCCATCCTCCAGAGGAGGCCGTCAAAGCAGGCTGCCGATGTGGTCGGAGAGACCAAGGTCACCTCAGCCCCCAGAACACTGGTCCGGAAGCCCAGTGTGCCCATGGAAGACCTGAAGATGGTGTTCGAGCAAAGGCGAGCGGCGCGGACTGATGTAAGCACGTCCTCCGGGGCTTTGTGTCCGGTCATAGGCGGCCACCCAGGCACCTCTATGCATATTAGATAGAAAAAGTGCGTGGGGCACGTCCCTCCTGATTCTACACCAAAGGTGATTGGTCCCACGGGTCTCCTGACAGGTCCCTGACCTCCAGGGCCATTTCGGAAGCACCTTTTAAAGCAGATGCTCAAAAGCATATACATGTAAAGAACTTTACTTGTAGTTTATTATGAATATAGTTCATAACACAGGCAAAAGAATGTTCGTAGGGTGACAGTGAATATTAGCAATGTTGCATCAGATCTTTCATATTGTGTGTGTTTCTGTGTGTGTGTGTGTGTGTCCACCCATTGTGCAAAGACATGCAGGTAGGTGGATTGCTGTCTCTAAACTGCCTATAGTTTTGTCTATCCTGTGAGGAATTGACATCCTTTTTTAAAGGTGCCGTTTTACATGGATGGATGGATGGAAACATGTGGGACTTAACTGTAACATAGCCCAAGTCAGGCTGTTATGTCAATCAATGAATTTACTATGAATACAAAAATATATTAATTAAATTCCACCGCTGATGGCCAGAGCTGATGCTGATTCCAAGTCCTAGAATGCATCAGGTCGTGTTTGGTTCAGTTTTGCCATGATTTCTGCCAGTTCTGGGTTTTCCTGTCATCCAGGCTACAGCGTCTCTGACTATCTTTAGAGGCAGCCAGCTTTGAGCCGGTTTATGGCTCTGACTCATCCGTCTTGTATCTGCTAAACCCCAGGTCTTTTTCAGGGGAAGTGAGCCACTTCTGACATTTGCATTGGATAGGAAACGGAATCAGCCCTTTGTCAGGGCTGTTACTGAAATCACACTTTTTTTTCCCTGAGTGCCTGCTGTGTATTGCAGTGTGCCAATTGCCTTCCCTGCGTAGCCTGCTGGGCCGCCAGTGCTGTACTGTAGCCCGGGAAACAACGTCCGAGTCAAATTTAAATCAAAATAAGATCATCGTTATTTACAAATGTACTTTTAGTCTCGTATGACCATCCCTCAACCCTCATTCTTGTTTCGATACTTTGATTGCTGCTTTCTGCCACGTGCACCGGATAATCATGCAGGTAACCCTTTACTTCATGGGGCACAAATAATATACTATTACTTTGTATTAATTAACCACAAATTACGTCTTGCATACTGATCTCGTGTTAATTCATAATTAATGAATCATGAAGCAGTTATGTTACTGTATCTTATTTTGTAAACCTTCATGAACTACTGAAGGAACTACTACAGAATTACTGAAGGAACAAGTAATGATATGATGTTTGTTCATCATTAATGAATCATGATTCATCTTTCATCTCAAGCAATTACTATATTTGTTAATGTATTAATTCTATAAACCTTTGAACTACTGAAGGAACAAGTAATGGTTAACACTAAAGTTAAATACTGATCTCGTGTTAATGAATCATGATGCATCTTTTACCTTATGATAATGTTTGCTTTATGATTTGTTCATGATTTGTGCCAGAAGTTTGCTGATCTTAGCTGGCCCCCTCTCCTGGCATCCGTTAGCTGGAGCAATCCCCCCAGAGCAAAACGGACCTGATGGTAATCCAAGATATGAAGTAATCTTAGTTTACTGGCCTGTTGGAGCTCAACTGGGTTTGGTGGTTGTTCTCAAAATAGCAGTGAGGTTCATTTAATAATGAAGTAATTTTTTTGCTAAGAACAGATGAAATTACTTTTCATTTGGATAAAGGGTACTTAAATCATATCGACTCCATCCTGCAGTGAAATGAAAGATGGGAAAAACTTTCCATTTTGTCCTTATCCGAACAGTGAGATGCCCACCCTGTTCTCCTCCTGCTTCATTTTATGGGGGAGCTTCCCTGAACACCCCCTTGGCGGGTTTCGGTGTTCGAGACGAGGACCAGCCACTGAGATCATCACTGACTTCATGACACTGAAAACGGCTCATGCGGTCATGGTTGCACTGCGTCAATTTTAATTTTGGCAGCAGCAAACTGATTGCACATGACTGACGCAAACTGAACACGGTTCAGACGTGATGCCAGCAGCCTCCCCTCTTTAGTCCTGCCAACAGTGAACGAATCTACAGTCTGCGCCAGGATTTTGCAACATTTACTGCTACAATATGTCTCTGTGCTTTGGGCTTCTCCATTAACGGATGGTTGTTCACCATTAGATGCGAAGGAAAGATGTCAGTTTGGTTCCTCAGTCCTTGATCTGCCCTGAGCTGAACTGGATGGTCAGTTTGGAATTTTAAAGGCTATCTGTGTGACAGGCTCTTCTGTGGGGGTAGTGACATATTTCACTCCCCCTCCTTCACACTGACTTTGGCATTCTGGAGGTGGGGGATGTTAAGCAGAGGTATTGATCCAGGGGGCCTCAGGGACTGGGTGGAGCATGTAGGTGGAGGTCAAACAAATTGGGTGCCCAGCCCAACCTTAGAGCAGATGGTGAGAGATGCATGAAGAACCTAGAAGCTTCAAACATGAGCCACTGGAAGGTCTTTGCATATCAGTGTGTGTGTTGTGTATTTGCCTTTGAGTTGTGTGTATTAGGTCTGGGGGGGGGGCGTTGATCACGCATCTCTTAGATGTGTGTCTGAGTGCTCATTAGCGGAGAGTGAGGGGGGGGGGGGGG
>JAODJU010000088.1:1663487-1696760 GCA_026776725.1 Gnathonemus echidnorhynchus
TTCTGATGCCTGTATTTCTTACCCTCAGCTCATCATCTTGGCCAGTGGTGGCCCTCAGGCCTTGGTCCCCGCTGGGTGACCCCGTGCACTGAGCCCAGAACATCCTCTCACACATATATGTGTCTTATGGAAAGCAAAGTGGGACACGTGAGAACCATGCAAATTCCCCATGGAGGCGCAAAAATGGGGTGACGCCAAAGCCCCCCCCACGCTGATGGCAGGCCCGTTTACAGCTGGTAATCTTCAGTTTATGCAGGATAATTGTGAATGAACAGCATGACTTTTCAATCTGTGGTTACACTAGTTTTCCCTCAAAAATCCCCCATCTTTTAAATATGTACCTAATCTTTGTTGTACGGTGGTGCCATCATCAAACGCAAACGCCACAGTAAAGATGCCACAAAATACACATTTTATGGAAATAACCATCTTTATTTGACAAACAGTTCCCATGGGAACAGATTTCCATGCTGTAGGGAGCCATAGACGGACACTTTACCTGTGTTTGCTCCAGCTGCTAATTCACGCAGGTTATCAGCTGCTGGTGCAAATGGACAGTTTTGCCCACATGGGACCAGGAGTCAGTCACACCGTGGGGCTCCAGCACTCTGATGCCCTACAGCAAGAACGTGTAGCTCTGAAAGGCACTCTGGAGGTCAGAGACCTCCTGCAGTCACCCTATGCAGGTGTGCACAACTTTTTTTTCCCCCAATCCAATGCAGACGCCAGTTTACACGTTAACTTTCAGTGCTTTGCGTTTCCATAATTATCGCAGATGCAGTTCAGATCAACTCTTCAAAATCAGGTGAATGAGTAACAGCAATATAGTGTGTTTTGTGTCATGTTTGTGCTCTGAGAAGTGCACTAACTTGACAAAAATACGACTGCAGTGTAAGATTCCTGTGCGAATAAAATATACTCGCAACAGAATGGTCATGAACCAAAAATATGCAAGTCTGGTGACAGTATTTATCATTTTTCCAAACATTTTAAACAAGGAGCTGTTTTGAACGTTCCCTTTCAGTGTGTGAAATTTGCCCTTTAGTGACAAGACCTTGAGATGAGTAAGATGAAGTACGATTACAGAAAAAGAGACATCCGTCCATGTGCTTCTAACAGCAAAACATGAATTTACATTCCAGACATACATACAAGCATAGAAAATGGCAAAATATCAACCCAACTGGTTTTGTCAATGTTTTTTTAAAAACATTCATAGTGCGGATAATAGAACCTTTACGATTAGATGTATATTTAATGTGAATTAAATAATCCTACTGGTCTCTTTTGATTATAATATCAATGTAAAATACAACGACTGGAAAGGAACTAAAAAGCACCTAAAGCTGGGTTCTGAGCCGCTTTCGAGCTGCAGGAGGGTCTCCAGTGTTTCTCCATCAGTCCTTCCTCCATGGTCACAGGCATCCTACTGCTTCTCTCTCCAAATGAACAAGCAGAGATAAGACACTAGAGACCAGATTAATGAAGAGAAGTGTCTGTGTGCAGTGAGGCCTGCCAGACAGCCAGGAGCCCCGATACCTGTAATCCTGCAGACTTTTAGGACAGAGGAAGGCACAGACAGCCAAGTCCTCGCTGGTGACCAACCACCAGGCTGAGATTATTGGCAACAGTGCTGGGTCAATTTCCCAGCACTTCCTGCACAGTCAGGATTATTACAACATGCATGTGGATCTATATGCTGTTTCCCACAGTGCTACTTAGGGTTACATTTACAGTATTTGTAAGCGCATTCAAAAATAGATTTCTATATATTTTATTTATACACATATTTGACATATTTAACGATATATTTTTCACCCCACCTCAAGAATCTATTAAAAAAATAAATACAGCTGCAGCTGCTGTAACTCGAACATTGACTGTTACCAGTGACCAAGTTAATGAAGGACTCAGAGCCAAACATGCTTCAGCCACAGCAGAGAAATGGGGACACCTAGTGGCCAGAAGAGATATAGCAGATTTTTATCTTTGTATCCATTAGTGGGACATATTTCACGTATTTCATTAACTTATGAATTTATGATTGATATGGGGGATTTTCTAACTTGTGGCACGTCAATTATTCAATTCTATTTAAAATAACTTTAAAAAATAATTCTTTCTCTCCTGCTATTAATTGCGACAAAAAGATATAACCTTAATGGCACTGCGCAAAACAGGAATCAGAAACCGCCATCTTTAAAGAAGGAAAGCTGTATGTAAGAGGTGGAGGTGAAGCTAAGCGCTGTGAGGGCACAAAGCGGCAGCGTGGGGGCCCAGTCCCTTGGCTCGGTGCTCTGTAGACAGTGTATAGTGCTGTGTCTCCCCCCCCCCCACGTCCATTTCCTTTGCTCAGCCACTCAGTGGGTGCAGGTCGACCTTCACTTTCTCCCCGCTGCTCAGCATGCCGATGGTTGGGTAGAACCCGCCGGACGGAACTACCACCTCCCGCTTGCCAATGATCTTTCCATTTCGGGTGAAGAACACCTGTGCGAGCACAAGAGGGCGATGGTGAGTCACTTGCCGGAGCCTCAATACCATCAGTCCCTTTTGGTATTATACCTTCCTTAAGAAAAAGGATATGTGCTTGAGACATTGCAGGAACACACTTTTACATTTGTGCGTACATTCAGTACAGGAGGGAGCTGCTCTGAAGTAGCAGGTTACTCCACCGGCGGGCAGAGCACAAGCTAAAGCCCCATTCAACGTGACAGATCTGCTTTGCATCTGGGTATCACTATTCTGCAACGTGGGGTTTTCTCAACATCATAGCTGCCAAAGGCTCTTACTGGAAGCAATGGCAGGCCCCTACGCTAATGTGACGCAGCGTGACCAGTCGTAGATGATCAGGCACGGCACGTGAGTAATAAACAAACGAACGAAGATGGTTCCCAGACAAGAGCAGCAGCCAGACTTCAAAGCTTCCACACTGCTGGACTGATCCATGGACACCTGACTGGCTCAACCCTCAACTACGCTGGCTGAATACTGTCTGTTGAAGCAAAGGTTAAGTTCTGTGTGCTGCAGGAACAGGAGTGGTGGTAACAGGAAGGGCTGCACAATATCACACTGCAATGAAATGATTATATGGAACATGCACAGTAATCACCAGGGCTTTAGATAACAGGCGAAACATTTGTCCGGATGCCAGTGTTCCGACATCATACGGACGTTTACTTATCCCCGCAATTTGGCAAGTAGTGCGCCTAAAATATTAATGACGTATATGGTGACGCCCAAAAGTTAGCAATCTATATAAATTCAGCATATCCTCATGTTAATTAAATTCGATTAGCAGTGCCCGCCTCAGACTGCCGTTTCGGTAAATCATGGAAGCGATAAGCACTGAAGTGGCGGTGAAGAAAGAGACAGATCAACAGCGACATCATCTTTCAAAAGAGGAGACTTGTGGATAAACAAGGTAAACAGACATCAGTGGTGTGGCAATACTCTGCAGGATAAAGTCAGACATTTATTAAACAAACATGCTGAATTGATACAGATTACTAACTTATGGTCGTCAAAATACACCTCATTAATATTTTAGGCGCACTGCTAATCTGCTTACAAGCGGTGGGCATAAGTAAACGTCTGTACAGTATGGAAACGCCGGCATCTGGACAAACGTTTACGCCCGTTACCTGAAGCCCTGGTGATTACCGCGCATGCGCCATATGATCGCCATGTGGTATCAGGTAGCCCTTGTATCAGGGCCGCTCAGTCGGTACCTGCACTGCACCTGATTTCCGGAAGCTGTTTCTGTCAGCTTGCAGGCCTTACATCCTGCCACCATCTCAGTCCTCCAGGTGTCACTCCTAACTAAGCAGGATGCAGGGTCACCAACAGCCACACTCCTGCCATCAACATCCAACCATGAACGTGTCCTCACCATGACCTTCCTGCCTTCGTGCTCCTGTTCCATCTCCTCGCCATCCTCCTCCTCCTCATCCTCATAGTTGAGGTACAGCACGTTCTGGACTCTTCTCTGTTTGGGACGCACCTCCACAGAATCGCCGTCGTCGCTGTCATCTGCGTGCGGATATACAAAACAAAGAATAACTGCATACCAGGTGTACAAATCATAACTGCATTAAAGTTATTTAGGCAAAGCCATTTTTGAAATTAAACTCAAACAAAGAAGTGGTCTTTAGTTAACAGACAATGAGAAAGAGCATGTGCCCCAACTAACCTTCGCTGTCCAGAATGTAGTCTCGAGGAAACATGATTCCGCAGCCCATGACATCGCCCTCAAAACAGCGTGGGCCAAACGGATCCCCAACTCCACTGCCATGGAAGATCTTCCCATCATCTATGCGGAGAACAAGACACAACAGAAAACTGCAGCTTAGTTGAAACTTCAGAAGAACCCTGAAAATGCCATTCTGAAGAACTCCTTCCTTTGGTGCTCCTTGCATGAACGTGTTCATTTTAGAGACTAGCTCTGAGACGTCTGACTTCTGGCCAGCCGTTTCCTTTCAGTGCCTCCATCAGTTTGTCCTGGTGCTTCTGGGCGACCTCCCTTTCATATCTTCTGTTCCCTTCTTTCCCATTTGAAAACCCTCTGATTAGAGGAACAAATACCCTATCAGGTTTTGACAGACCTTCTTGTTTTGCAAGAAAGGCTACTTTAATGTTATTTGCCTGCCCCCTTAGAATGAAAGTTGGCGAATTTCTCTCATGTCGTATCATAGTTGCTGTTAGGGCTCTGATTTTCAAATGGGCAGCTACAGTATATAGCTATTCGTGTCAGACCAAGTCCATACAGTGGACCCTTCCTCAGAATGACCGTGTAGTTTGTCCTGTCCCTGTTCCGTACCGTTTCTGTCTCCTGATGTTCCCCTTAATCTGACATAATGCACAGTTTGTAGAGGAGCAGGGTGCTACTCATCTCTTCAGGATGTTAGTGTGAAACGGTTCACAATCACACACCCAGGAGCATACAAGAGGATTGAATGGCAGAAACAGACACGTCATGTAGATTCCTTGGGTCAACTTTACGTTAGATGTAAAAAGAAGAGAAGGGTAGATAAAGGGATGTGTATATCAGGAAGATTTTACAAAAGGCTGGAGATGAAGCTAGTGGTGAGCACAAAGCTGCAAGCATTGGAGTGCAGCAGGAGGAGACAGATGGGTGAGAGGTAAGAGGTCAGAGGTCACAAGAGTCGCCAAGGACCTGAACAAAACAGAAAGCCGGTGGTGGGATCCCTACAAGTGGATTGGCTGCTGGCTGACTGGGCCACCTTAGACTTGGCTGAGAGGACTCTGTGTAGCCAATATCACAATGCTATGAGGAAACATCAGGAACAGCAGCAGACAGGATCTGAAGTGCGGAGTAGAGAGACCGCTGCTGAAGTGTCAGGAGGAGCCCCACCATCTGCAGCCCCACCATGAAATTTGAAGTTAATCTACTACTTCAGACATTCAGCTCCATAAACGACAACTCTGAATAAAACTAAAATAAACAAAATCTGGAAGATTTCTGGTAGCCATAACTACAGTCACCACTCCCCCAAAACCAAGCCTCATTAAGCTCTCTTGTGCCCATGGAAATGTGATGTAATGGGTTTGTAATGAAGACCTCTAGTCCCTCTAGCAGAAGAAAAAACTGAAGGGAAATCACCAGGAAGGAAGGGAGTCCCCCAGAGGAAACAATGACCTGAAAGCATGACGGCGATGATGAACCGTGGACTGCGGATGAAGGGAATCGCAAGGTTTGGAATAAAATGACTTAAAGATCTTAGCTGTGCTGTGGACATTTTATTAGGGTTTTAGAAGTAATGAAGGGCAGCTATCACAGTATTTCATAGTCTTCCTGTAAGACGTCCACTCTCTAGGCCAGAAGGGCCTGGCCGTGCTCGACTCGCTTGGTGGGAGGGGAGTCTGCAACATGGTCTGATTTGCAGCTGCTTGCTTTGGACCACGGCTGTCTCGCAGTGTCACAAAGGCAGGACAAGAGAGCCTTGAAGGTCTTATCTGTGCAGATTTCTTCAGGAGCAAGTGGTGCTCAATGAGCCACGTCTCTCAGTCACCCATGGGTTCTCAGGCAGGCCTTACCAAATCATCAGGGTGGGGGGTATATGACCAGTGAAAATTAACCATTTCTCATCCACACCCCTGCCAACAGCAACAATGCTAATTACAGAGTTAGATGTTCCTATTGTGTCTGATTCCAATAGATCTGTCTCGGTGTCTGGTTTTGCCCCAATAATCCTCATTTCCATGCATCTGTACCACCCATATTGAGTCAAACTTTGGTATTTTCTCAAGCTTTTTTCCACATAATAAACACACACTGCTATTACGTCTTTCTTCTGCTCCACCCCTCGACACACACACTACACTAGGGCATGGATCAAAGCATTTCCCCATATACATTAAACACAATAGATGAGATTAATGCTTTATATTAGTGAAGCAACAATGTGGAAATTGTGGCCAATGCAGATTTCCATTTGGTCTAATATTACCAATACCAATAATCTACTAACCTCTGAGTGTCACAGATCTGCATTGAAATCTGAGGTCAGCGTCATTACTTCCTAAGGTCTCGTGAATGTAAAGAACATATTCCCTCTAACCTAACAGCAACCCTAACTCCAAGCCATAGGGCAAGCCTAACCCTAAGCTAACCCTAACCTAACCCCAATAATAAGTCTGACCCTAACTCAAGCTCTAATCCTAATAGCAACCTTAACCACAGCTGTAAACCTTAAGGCAAACATAGATGACTGGCTGGGATGCCAGCCGACTCGCGCATGGTGTGCACGATCCGAGACAAAGCAAGACTAGCTTGCTTGTGCTCCTAGGAGTATTTTCACCCTCTGCAGCACCAGCACAGAACAGGGGAAAGGTGTCAAGGTTAGCATGGTGTGACCAAAAAAAAAAAATTTAATATCAAAGAAATAACTCATTAAAACTAAGATTAACCCTAACATGTTAACTGACGACCCTAGTTATTCAATTTACTCACAGTTCTACAGCTCATTGTACTTACAATTACAATAAAGCATCTATCTATCTATCTATCTATCTATCTATCTATCTATACCACGTTACAACAACCACTAGACTACGGTCACCGGAGCTCTCTAGAGAAAGAGTGATAACAGAACCAGGGTGTGTGAAGGTCCTTGGCGTTGTCTACACTCTGCCAATGCTGACAGACCTCCTGACCCAGCTGTGAACATGGTGTGCATCAGGGCGGGGGGTTATGACCCGGAAGGCTCACCTGCGTGGTAGGCCACAGAGCCGCGACTCCATCCGGGGTGCCTGTTCTTGGGATAGTCCTGCAAGCCAAAAGGAGAGTTACTACATGACATGTGTGTTAGACATAAGGATGTCAGTTATGCTCACATGTCGCATGCCGCCGGATTAAGTTTAATCCGCTTGTTTTCCCATTGGTGCAGATTTGCAAACATTGTAGCTTGGTCGTAATCCTAAAGTCGCGAAAGCATCTGCCAGCCCACGTCTCTAGCGATGAGAGGGGCTGCCAAAGGACGCGAGCCCTATGCACCTTGGGGGGGTCAATGTGGCATGCCATGGGGGGGTCAATGTGGCATGCCACGGTACCCCAAAACGTCACTCTATAAAAGGACCCGCAAAAGATGCTTCCTTTCATCTCCGGCACGGATGGGAGTGGGGGGTGATATTACCCCCCACAGCTGTGAGGTCCTCTGCTTCTATCGCCCCACTTACACTACAACAAAGAACACAGGTGTACCCTGCCAACACACGGAGGAAAAACGACCCGCACTTGATAAGATCAGACGATGACTCACTTTTAATTATCGACGGTGTTTTTTCTTTGCACATCCCCGCAGCCACTCTGCTGAGCTCTTTATCAGAAGACAATTGCACCCTTCAGACAGCGCGATAAAGCTCTCCATTAACTCCGATGAAACCGGCCTAAACATGCTCTTGCCTATCGTTCCATCATCCCCACCCCCAAAATAACCAAACAGCGGGGATGAATACCACACAAAGCCTCTTTTGGGGAGAAGTCTATATGATCGAACATTACCTATTAATGCCTAAGCCAGTTCAAACTCCCGTTGATAATGATGTAGCACCTAGTCCAGGTCATAGCCATGTCCACACACAGTACAGACAGTAACTGCCATTACCTAGGAGGAGTTAAAGCGGCTCGTATCCAAGGGGTATGGGGGGGGGGGCGGGGGCATTAAAAGCCAGGTTTTCAGTTTCCAGTTTAACCACAAGTCCTGGTATTTTTTCGTATCAATCCCAGAAATGACGTCTCCATTGCTGTAATCCTGCCACCCCAGGGAATCCAGTTCCGATGAAACACCTTGTTGAAGGTTCTGCTTGTTTATTATTTTTATGTAATTAGAGGGACCTTGGGCATAACCGCAGACCCGTGACGGATTTACAGCGGCGATAATTTATTTCTGAACCATCCATGAAATCATTGTTCTTTAATTTGCTTTATTATTCATAAACCTTGTTCCTTTGGAAACTTGGTCTAACCGCAGTGTGCAAAAAAACCAGCTACAAAACCAACAACAAGTCTATAGACTGACTGAAAGGCTGACTCCAAGTGTGAACGTGACCTCGCTGTTTATCAAAAGACTTTAGTTTTGACTAATGTACCCGAGAAACAGACCTTGTTTAACAACTGCTATGAAAAGCGGTATATATAATCAAAATTTACCTCAGAGGTGCTTATTACTTTGAGGGCACAGAGAGAAAAAAAATTAAACAAAAAGCAGAGATTCAAATGGTGACGGAAGGAAAGGAAAGGACACCATCTGACCCTAAGCGACATGAAAGGGAACCAGAGCATAAATCCACTCACTTCTGCTTTCATGGAATGACTCGACTCTTGAGGAAAGAACGCCAGTTCTTGTAATTCTTGTTCTGCTACCATCTGCCTCTGGGCGCTGGGCGTCACTGCCACGGTCATAGGTGTAAATTACAGGGGAGATGGGGGGGTTGTAAACCCCCCAATAATCAAAACCGGCTAATACAACCCCCTCGATAATCACGTCTCCCCCTACATGGGTGGAGACCTCAACCCCCCCCAATGTTGAAATGAAAGTTATGCCCTTGGCCACGGCAATGGCATCCCAAAAGCAATCCTGGGGAAATAGGAGGAGGTTGGAGCAGGAAGGCCAGTACAGCCACAAATTAAACTGCCCAGCAAGTTGTTAATGTCAAGGGGTTATGGTCAGAAAAACAAAGAAAGACATACAGCTGCCTGATTGGCAGGTTTGAAATATCTGCCAGACAAAACCCAAACACTCTGGACCCCGTGAAGGACTCTGGACTCAGAACACCTGGCAGTTCGGCAAATCAGTCTTGACCACGGAGAGACAAATTCCAGTGAAACTGCTCTCTACTACAGAATTGTTATGGTACCCTCAAGCGGGTGAGGTTGAGAGGATGCATCCTGCCTAAATACCGACTGCAAAAAATCCAAAAAAACCCAACTGCAGGTCAGTCACTTTGATAATCTGATATTATTCGATAGAATCCCTAGAGGACAGGAAGCTTTTGGGTACCTTAAAAGCAGGAGCCTGACAGCTCATAGCAATCCAGGAAAAACAAGATTCAAGTGCCAGCCTTGGTCTCAAGGCCTAAAAGCCATTCTGAAAGGGCAATCAGATGACCCGCCACCAGCAAGTCAAATGCCCAATAGCCCATTAGTGATGGTAGCCATGGGAACACCCAATGCACCAAGACAAAGTGTTCTCTTAGACACATAAAATAAATATCACCTAGTGGAAGCCAAACCTCATTTCGCCATATTTTGACTGAGTTTGGTTCTCAGCACTGATGCGGCATTGTGGAAAGAGTCAGAACAAAATGTACAACCAAAGACAAGCGTGGAGCCGCTTCCAGAGAGGAGGATGATGGTGATGACGACGACGATGATGATAAAACCATGAGGCCATTTCCAAGCTGATTTCAGTTGATGGGAAGCCAATGCAAAGACATAATTTCAGAGGAATCCCAAGGTACCATCACAGAGGCCAAAAGCTAACGAAGTATAGTGCCAGCCTGTCATGGGTCTACACCCAAATCCCTCAGTGTTCCCCTCAGTATACCTTTCCTAACCAGGGCAGAGCAGAAGGCCCTTTTTCTCTGGTTCTCAGGTCCAGCGCAGCCTTCTGCAGCATAAAGCACCACATCATCCCGTCCAAGGGCTGCCAGCATGTGGTGGAAAGCCCCGGTTTTCTCCCATAATAGGCGAATGATGGCTTCCAAAGACGGCATCCCACACCGACGCTACGGGCTTCGTCACCCATTGCTTAAAGTGTAGTGAAGTAGACCATGACCGTCATGGGAGGCTGGTGCCAGTCATAGTACACCCTAAAATTATTTAATATGGGCAGGATGTCCTTCACGGTGAAGCAACTGGAAACCAGTCAAATTAGATTACACTTGAAGCAGACGATGATGAACACTTACCCTTCGCGCCAATCCCAGGGCGATATAACACTTTTCTCCGGCATCCACGATCTCCACCTCAAAGTAATGGCTTCTTGGGCTGAGGGAAGTACGTGCTTGGGCAAGACCCACGTCCATGATGCTCTTGCCCTTACCCGTGTACTCCAACACCTGGGAGGACAGACAGACAGAGAGGGGAGTCAGCCTCGGCGAGATAGGCCTCACCTAAGCAAGCTGCCAGGGAACCGGGAAGGAACTGCTCTTCAAGCGATCTCAGCAAATCGCTTCCCTTAAGCAGTTATTTATTCAGGTAGCAAGTCACCACACGCGAGGCTCCGTGCATCAGCGAGACGCTTAAACCGAACGTATTCTACAAAAATCAACCCAGCCCTCCAGGAACGGGGAAAGCAAGCTGCTATCACTGACAGGCTTGACAGAGGGGAAGAGCTCATTTCAAACAGAAGATCAGAAGCAGATTCCTTTCATTCACCAACACAGAAGTAAAAATAGAATTGTGTAAATCAGGGGTGGAGAACCTGTTCCATGGAGGGTCTTTGTGGGTGCGAGTTTTTGGGATAACCTTTCAATCAGGAATAAAAAAAACAGTGGTTCTCAACTCCAGTCCTGGGGACTCTGTTATTGGCTGATTGACAGGTCATCCCAAAAACCCACACCCACACCAGCCCTCCATGGATCAGGTTCCCCACCCCTGGTGTAAACGATGAATAAATACCAATTTTATAAGAAAAGATTGTATTATGACAAAGTACCTTCTCACATTTAATAACATCTCAGAAAGGTTCTAGACTGGGTTTCCAATATGTTCATTGGGTTTGGCCCATCAACAATGGCAGCTGTGTGCCTTGAGCCATGGACCTGCAAAGCGTCGTTTGCCACTGACCCGTTTCATGACAGTGATCTGGCGGGCAGAGGCACAAACAAACTACGGATTTAGAGACCCAACACACCAAAGACCATTAGAGGGGAAATGAGCCATTCTGCTTGAGTAACACCAATTATCAGGCCTGCGACTAGAGGCCACCTCTGCCTGCGTGTGACCCTCATGTGCAGTGGGGCCGAGCGCTGGTCTATTTACAGCCCGGCCCATGAGTGGACGGCTCGCTCCATCTCCATTGGCAACAAAATCAATGACGTATCTCTTCACATCAGACCCATTCCAGACCATTTGAGGATGAGGTAGAGGAAGATGGAGGGGGAAAGAAAGGTCAACTCCTTCCTTGCCGACTGTTCATCATGGTAAAAAGACTTTTGAAAAAAAGACTTGTTTCTGGGGAAGACGGACTTGAGTGAGGGT
This sequence comes from Gnathonemus echidnorhynchus, assembly GCA_026776725.1. Lineage (NCBI taxonomy): Eukaryota > Metazoa > Chordata > Actinopteri > Osteoglossiformes > Mormyridae > Gnathonemus > Gnathonemus echidnorhynchus. The sequence continues at coordinate 1,675,210 of JAODJU010000088.1, forward strand.
GTAACGTTGGTCAGCATGACCAAACAACCTCAGCTGCCATCACTCTGTGGACCGCAGCCACAGAGGTGCTGCTCTGTGCACTCACAGTACCATCACTGGGCTGAAACAAGTTTCAACAGACAGAAATGCCACTACATAATGAGGGGCAAGCAAAATCTTGGCTGGGTGACCCACTTATTCACAGGAAACACTGAAAAAATGAAGTCTGACAAAGTCTTGCTGAGCAGGTCCCAGGTAGGTGTGGATGTAGGTAGGTCATACTCAGTGGATCTGAGGGGAGTTCCTCAGAAACATCACCATACAAACCCAGCAGTCCGGCGTTTGGGACACCATTCACTTCAGTTTACACAACAACGGCTCCTTTCTTGCGACAGACATCGCTTTCGTGGGAAACACAACAGCAAGCGTGCACAGGCATGCATTCCGCACAGGACGACCCTGTGAGGGCCTCTGCCTGATGCCTGTGCGTATGATATTGGGGGTGGGGTGCCTGTAGTCCCTCGACACCCCCCAGCATTGCGTGCCTCTGCTGCAACGCAGCAAAGACGAGCGTCACGACGTCCGAGGAGCAAGTTTAATGGAATTTTTGTGGGGAAGGAACAAACCTAAAAACTGCCCAAGGTGTAAGTCAGCATTTAGCCACGTCCTTCGCAATCAGCACTCCATCAGCGTGTCCCAGACATGAAACCACTGCGTCTAATCAGCAACATGATTTATCTGCTTCTATTTCTGTGAATTAAAACAAAAAGCACCCCCAAAGCCCCCCACAAATGGAAAAAATGTTGCCCCTGAGGCCTGGTTTACAATTTTTGGCATTCTTGTTTATCTCTGAAAGTTGCTGCGTGTCATAGAGCACAGATTCCAAAGACGGCGGGGAAGTCAGGCCCCAAAATCGCAGCCATCACTGGGGGGAGGTGGATTATTGCAGATGCCACAGGGGCCAGATTCCATGCAACATGAAAGCGGAGCTTTACCGTGAGGACAAATTCACTCCACAAACATGAAAATAGGCAGGAATCTGACACGAAAAAGTTACCACTGCCCTTCTTCATCTTGCAGATTTAAACAAGCCTGAATGCAAACCGGCCTGGAACTCGTAAATTATACATACTGCTTTTTTGTATTTGTATGGAAAATTAATTCTTCAAAAGGTGTTTGACCAAGTTCAGAACCATGGGCTCAAGAGAGGCTCAGCCAATAAATTCACTGTCCTACAGGCTAGACAGTTTGTCAAACAACCTTCCAGGATCCAATGATGCGCCCCTAAAGGTGGGGACCCAACTCACCCACTCTTCTGCACACTGCCCAGGATCTGCCAGTATAACCAACCAAGTTAAAAGCGCATGTAACTCTTACATGTACTAAACCGATGTTCCTCAAACCGGTCCTGGGGAGCCTCACACAGCCCACGTTTGCTCCTTTCTAGCCCCTAGGACATCTGAGGGTCCCCAAGGACAGGACTGAGAAACACCACACAAAAGTTGGAATCCATACAGAACTTGGCAAATGACAAAATGGGCAATGATCTCTGATCCCTCAATCCTATTTTACAATCCAGTGGTCTTCTTCAATACTAATTTACACAGGCTCATCAATCTCTGAAACCATACAAAGTATTCAAAGTTTATTAAAAGCTTGGAAATCATTCATGGGTGGCTGCAGAGTGGCAGGCTAGCTCAACTTAGCATATTTTTAGGTTTGATGCAGAACTAACAGTAGATTTTTCAACATACTGTCATACCTGGGAATGACATATTCCTTATAAATGAGTCACTTTTTGGGGAACCAAACCCAGAAGAGATAGATAATACTGTTTCCTGCTTACGTTATCACAGAAACCATTACACCTTGTATAATTAAGTAGATTCCATAAGCAGTGTGCAGAGAGGAAATATTTTCATAAGGAATTTGGCAATGGCAAGTTTGTCAGCCATGACATGTAGCCTATTTAGAGATCAGGTTGACAAAAAAAATGATAAATTTCACACATAATGGTATTTTCAGAACAGGAATTATTATTCCTTTAAGCTATTCATTATTCCATTCTGATCCGCGACACGTGGGTCAGCATTCACAAGGAACAGAGAGGACCAGAGCATGGCAGCCTGCACCTGGGGAAGAGCTCATCTGTTCCCCATTACGCATGGCTCCCACAGGAAGCCCCGCCCCCCCCGGCTTGGTGGCCAATGAGAAGCCAATTAAGCACGTGAGTGCTAAGCAACTTTTCAAAGGCCTCAATTGACTGCTTAAACATTTTGAACTTCGAACAAGACAGACATCATAGGACTTGCAACAGTTTAAAGTCAAACATTCACACAAGGCAGCTTCTGTCAGGGTTTCCAAGCCTAAAACCATCCTGCCCATTTATTTATAAGGGAAATGGCACTCATCAATCCCAGTACAAATGCAAGATTTATAAAGAAATATGATTCATGCAATTAAATTTTATTTTACATGGAGAAAGGGGAGAAACAAAACTACGAAGTGGAATTTGTTTCCCCTAGAAAGAAAAAAAAGCAAATACGAGAGCATGACAATCCATCAGCAACTGCCCAGGTCCTTCCACTCCTTACTGCACCTTCTGTGCCCAGGCTACACTTGGCTGATAAACGACAGCCAATAAAAAAATTTCTCGCTCCATTCCATCACTCCAGGAGTCATGCCTGGACAATTGCGAGGTCACACCTAATCACACCCTCCCGCCTCGCTGATACTCAGTAGCGTGAGGGGGGACGATGGCTGCAGTCTGACTTGCATCTTCTCCCCCCCCCCCAGCACAGGCGTTATCAACCTGGGACAGGTAGATCGAGCAGGAGCATGTCTTGTTGACCTGGTGCCCAGGCAACAGAGATCCCAAGTAAACATGCATGTTTAACCAAGATTTAACTGGACTTATTCAGGTGGAAACCTGATATGATCGTGCTCTGCCATGCAGCTCCGACAGAGTCAGGCTGAGTTGATGCTCTACGTGCACCAGGCCCAAACCATCTTGTGTGCAGACAGTAGTTACTGGCCGAATCGACAACAGCGGCCCCCATCTCTAGCGCCCATGTGACATCGCATCCACAGCGGAGACAGACCGCTCTAACCCTTGACTCGTTGCATTTCTGCCTGCGTGCATGCATGCAACATCTGCGGTTTGATATCCGAGGGGCTCCCGGAGTACGACTTCAGCGCCAGCTGTTCAGGTCAGCGTAGCAAGACTGGCTCCAAAATAATTAAGAGCAAAAATAAACTATGTGACCATCATGGCTGCAAAACACCACCAGGTACTGAAACCATTAGCCGGGATGCCATTTTTAGAATGGAGTGCGACTCACCGCAAGACTGCAGCATGGCTGTGATTTCCTGCACCCCGCATTCACTGCGATATCAAAACAGGCTGGCCGAAGGCTCAGCCCCTCATACCATAATCGCATGCAGGACTGTACCAGTACCTACCACTGTTTTTCTCTGGGCATGTGGAAGTTGTCACCACCCGTTAATGAACTGCTTATGAAACGGCTTCAGGAAAGGTATCGCCTAAACATCACCAAGATCGGAGGCCAACAGACACCAAAACAATCATAGATATTTTATTTCATATTAATAAACACCGACAACCTTAAAATGAGGAATAGCTCCAATTGACTTCCCCATCCAGCTGCATTTTATCAGTCGGCAGGACCCAGCTGGGCCTGACCCATGACTGGGCTCCTTCGCATTCCGGGACTGTCAGCACCGACTGGAGTCTGCGGGGAGAGTCACATTCCGCAGGATTCAGGCACGGCGTTGTGTAAACATCTCCTTACAGACCACATGCTGCCCGGTTTGCCCCCCCCGGCAAAGCTGCGTGCCCCCTGACCGGACAGCGGCAGTGGGCTGGTGAGTTCTGCACGCACGGGCAAGGTGGGATGGGACAGGTGACCCGAGGGCAGCTTCCCCACAGAGTGGCGGCACGCTAGAGTAGAGAGCGGACCTACTGCCAGTCACACCGCCATCAATAACCCAAGCTCACATAGAGTCACCACCCTTAAGAGGCTCTGCAATCACATCTACTACTCGCCAAGGCATTCTGGGAAAAATCCTCCATTGTGGCGAGCACCAAACTAACATTTTCATGACATGTATGAAACGGTAGGATTTCGGTGCCGTTTCAAAGAAAGATGAGACAGTAACAAGAACAGAAAGATCCATCCGTTCAAGCCTCATAATGCAAATCGTGGTTCATTAGGCTTCAGATGCAAATTAGACCCAAAACCACACATCAAGCTAAAAATACTTGCTGCTTTGCATGAAGGATGAAAAGAAACATATTTATTGTCAATAAAAAAAAAAAAAAAAAAAAAAGCGAGGAGGCCACTGACTCCTTTTCAAAATTTTCACAAGTTTTTCCTGGTGACCAGTGGCAATTTTAGTGCGGTAAGAATATAAAAAGTTAAAATGCTCTAAAGTAAAGCGAACTGTTACAGAAACAGTTCTCTGTGACATGTCTCTGTAGGATCCCAACAGACATTTATTCATTGCAAAAAAAAAACAACAGGAAATGTACAACAATGAATCACCAAGAGAGGCAACCATGCAGAGACACAATCTACCACTGGTAGAGCTCACTTTGTCATTCCTGTGTTCAATAATGGGTGGCAAAACACTTCATAAGCCATTTACCAGTATATAAACAGGTCCATAATTCAACATGCAAATACTTTACAAACTGTACACCTCTAAGCTCATGCTATTCTATAAAAAAAAAAAATTGATTAATGATACAGCCTGAAAACTATTTAAATCGCAGGTGTATTTAAAAGAACGTTCCGATTGATTTTTCAGCCCACAGGCAGATCAGGGACAGGGTGATTTAAATTTCCCTGTCATTTTATTCTCCAACTTCAAAGAAATGTAAATGAAAGTCTCTAACAGACCGGAGGAGACAGAGGAACTTTCCTCAGCGTCTGCACGCAGTCAAACGCCGGAAAAAGGAAAGAAATGGACGATGGTTTTTCCTTTACACTAGTCGATCAAAGAAATGGTGTGAGTTAATCACATTCATGAGAAGGTCTGCCTGCATTGAAAATGACAGCAGGATACAGGCCACGTTGGTTTTTAATATCGCAGCCACGTTAAACATCCTAGACATTTAAATACTCTTCTGGAATATCTTCAGCAAAGGAAGAGATTCAACATCTTTTTCACATTGTACCACTCAAAGCAGCGTCATCGAACACCTATGTTGTGGTTCAGTCTGAACACCCAAGCAACAGGCTCCATCTGCATAACTACTGACGTCCCATGTGACCGGCTGCCACGTGAGGGCAGGCCTGGTTGCACGGAGAGCCTGAGGGCACTGGGCACCTACCTGCAGGTTAATTCTCCAGAACTGGGGATACTGGGAATCCATGTGCATGAGTGAGAGGGTGTATCCGGCAAATGTCACATTAATTCTCCGGGTTTACTCATCATTTCATCAGAATGAGCACGTGAGAGAGCATAAGCGGCCTGGCCAGCTGGCCCTCTGGCAGAGAGCGTCTTGGACACGCGAGCAAAGCAACGTGATTCCCAGGCGCGTCTCGCTGACGAGGGTGGGGCTCTCAGTTCAACGGTAACGCGCTACCCCGGGTACGTCCGATCGAACCCACACCCTCTAATCCCAGGACACCCGATTCATAAATCTGTGGGAGAGGCGGTTTGCGGAACGGGGGAGACGGAGAGAACAAGTTAAGACGCCGGCAGAGTCGGCCGCATGACGCACGTGTCCGCGAGATGGATCCATCGCTGAGGTCTGACTCACGCACTGTGTGGCCCGTCACCACTGACAAACCGCCGGCAACCACAACAGGAACTTAGCAACGACCTCTACCAACATGCTCACGGGGGAGGGGGGGGTGATACTGTTAATCTTTCAGTTAACAAGTTAGAAGTAGGAGTTGAGGGGGAAAAAAAAACACTCCAAGAATGAACCCCACCCAGAAACTGTGACACAAGGTTGTATGCTGTTCTGACGTAGGTTGACTGCATGCTTGTTGAACTTTGACCCCATTGCCAAGTCATATTGCCTTATGGCACCACCTAAGAAAAGCATGACACTGTCATGAGCACTAGCTTTCATCTATTATATAGCGTTCAACAAGAGCGGGTGGGGCGAGGAGGCCAGGAGCCAGGGCTGACAGAGCAGATGATGACCGGCCACAGCCACAAGGGAGGCACGAGTCCTCAGCCGCACGTCAGGGGATGGACAGACAGGCAGAGCTACAAAGAGGACGAGGAGGACATCTTGGCTGAGAAGTCATTCAGATAAACAAATCGCTTGTTGATGTTTGTACCACTGATACCTTCTTGTCACCTTCAGTCGCCTGTGGGCGATTGATTCCAAGCTGGTTCACCGAACCAGAGCGGGCCTGTCTGGTCCCAAGTACAGCAGAGTTCTTCAGGCAAAATGTCAGCGGATGCTGGCTGTGCCGAAGGGCGCCTCTCGCAGAGTCTCCGGGAACGTGGAACCCAACGCCCCGCTCAGAGAAAGGAGACCAGAACCACGGTTTCATTTTAATGACCACAGCCGATGAGGGTGCTGTGGAATGGCTACCATCCCGAAAAATTTCTAGTCGAATCACAGATTATGTCAATTCCAACACAGAATTCCAGAGATCTATTATGCCAACCCCCCCCCCCCCCACACACAGTTCCGAAGTAGTGGAGAGAACAAGCAGAAGAAAAACTAGAAGCTTCTGTACTTGGATCGCAAATGCGACACCCGCTGGGTGGAAAAACTGACAATGGGGCGAGGGCAGAGAGACCCACCGCTAGGGCTGTGGCGGGGGTGGGGGGGGGCACAGCATGACACAGCAGCACATGTCAAAGGGCCTCGGCACTCCCTGCCAGTGGCTGACACCTCAAGCTGGTGACAATACAGACCAGGTTCGCATGACGAGGAGGAAAAACAAAAAAAAACAGCCAGCCTTGAAGGAGCAGCCCTGTTTACCTGCGTGTGACTCATCTCCATAGGAGGTCAGACTCCCGCAACCCAAAGCCAGCTGCCCCACAGACTCCCCTCATACTTATTACAGCACAAACAGTATCATCTCCTGTTAGACCATGCAGTCTGTACACTTTTAAATTCGCACCAGAACAATGGAGTGTAGAGTGTACTGCACTCGCTGTACTGTGCACTGCATGTACGGAACGTAACCAACTCACCGAAAGGCATTCCGTGAGCATTCAGATTCTGGGTATTGGCTGCAGCTGGGGACCAGCAAACGGACTCTTACCTGACAGTTGCTGGTTCAAATCCCAGGAGAAGCCCTGTTATAGGAGCCCTGAACAGACAACTGAACCTGAATTGGTACAGTATAAATATCTGTATAAAATACCTGAGATTTTGGAAAATGTCACTTAAGAAATTTTATGCACACACGTTTTGGCTCATTAATCTCAGGGTTAATTACACGCCGACAGCCTCATAAGGTAACTTGGTAGTCCTCGCTGTACATTCGTAGACCGCGAAAGGAGGCATGAGAGTGCAGCACTGGCAATCCACTGGAAGGGACGGGGCTGGTCATGAACTCTGCACTGGTTAGTTGCAAATCCATCCTATAGTCGGCCTCATCTCCACTGCATTTACACTGCAGCTGACAGGCAGTGCGCAGGGTTAGCCAGCCCAGGATAAGGGCCTTTCTCAAGGGCCAAACGCTAACATTACTCTGCCAAACACGGGATTTGAACTAGTGATCTTTTGATCTCAGGCACATCACCCTACCCGGCTGATCCACAAACCGCCTCCAGTAAGAGTATAAAGAAACCATGTGTAACCATACAGAGAACCAGTGAGCACACAGCAGGCCGGACCACACTCAGGGCCCAGTCAAGGTGAACTTTATCGTCACTGTGTGCCGTTACCACAAAACGCGGTAAACCAGCGACACTGATCTCAGTTTGGAACATGGATATCAGCGAAGCACAGCCACCCGTGACCCCCCAGCCCTGAGGGGCCTCACCGTGCCGCTGACCCGCACGTCGTGTAGTCGGCTCCACTCGTCCTCGTGGCTGTCCACCATCATGGCGCTGTCGTCCTCGTCTGAGCCCCACTCCGCCTGCAGATCCAGCCGCACCTCCTCGCCCAGCGAGTGCATGCCCACGGCGGGAAAGAGGCCGTCCGAGGAGGCAGGGACCGCCACCGAGCCCACCTGCTCTCCCGGCAACCAGAGACACAAAAAAAAAAATCTGTAAGGCGCCAAGTACACCTGAAGCCAACCACATCTCCAGAGCTTTGCTTCCACACAGACCCCAGAGTCCCCACAAAACAGTTACTGGGAAGACGCCTCCCAGCTAAAGCGGGACACGGAGCTGGGGGCTCACCTCCTTGCCATTTTTGGTGAAAAACACCGTGGTGGGTCCTGTCTCGAAGGAGTCCAGGTAAATTCCACAGCCAATGCGGTCGCCACGGTTACATTTGGGTCCAAACTGCTGGCCTACAGTGTTGCCATTGTACAGCCTGTAGGGTTAGGGGAGAGAGGCAGGTAAACAGCTCAGACAGGCAGAGAGAGGCAGACAGGGGGAGAGAGGCAGGCATAGAGGCACACAGGCAGAGAGGCACAGAGCTTTAATGGAGCTCTGCTATCACATTAAAGGCTGCTCCTTTGGCAGCAGAGACATGGTCCAGAGCAGCTTGACGCCCGGCTCGGCACGCGCCCGCCTCTCTGGCCACACACTCACTTGCCGTCGTCGGCGTGGTAGGCCACGGACTGCGGCAGCCAGCCCGGCTGCTGGTCCAGCTTGTAGAACTGCGGCACCAGACCCACCGCAATAGTCCCCCTCACTCCCGTGTCCACGATGGTCACCTGGAAGGGAGGATGGGGGTCAGACAGGCATCACTGCTGGCTGTAATACAACGCAAGCCAGTGGCGAGGCAGCTTCACACGGGGGATTGTGGGATAGCTAGGCGGCTCCCAACGTGGCGTAATCAATGCGGCTGCAATACTTCAGCACTATCTACTGACCTTAAACTGGACAACATACTGCACCAGTTCAGGTCACGCACCGGTGGCCGGAAGCAAAATTGTCAAAACCAAAAGTTCACCTGTCCACAGATTTAAACACCAAGTTGTGTGGTCATTTGGGGATTATGGGTAATACGCGCTCACTCTGCCCTGGAGCAGGGACAGAAACCAGATTACTGGGAAGGGAGATTCTTAAACCTACAGTATTAAGACATCAATGAGTTTGTGCTGTGTTAACCTGCCGGTGTTGCATCGAGGTCTGCAGGATCTGAACAAGGAACTTTCCTTGTTCAGATCCTGCAGACCTCGATGCAACACCGGGTACATCAGATGGAGAGCCCTCCACTGCCCCCACCTAAGTGGTGGAGCCTTGTTGTAGATGCTTAAAGAAAGTGCATTAACCCTAACCCATGAGGTGCACTGCTGTTGTACCTTTAAGAAAATCTCTGCGACACTTCACTGACAGTGATCGTTCCTATTGTACAAAAAGTCAATAAAAATGACTCTAGCAATAAACTACACTCACTCATTTCTGTGCCCACTTACATTTAATTTTATTTACTTTTGAAGAAGCTCGGTCAGCCAGTCCCTGGAGCAACTAGGGGTTAAGGGCCTTTCTCAGGGGTCCAGCGGTGACACCACTGCACAGCCACAAGATTTGAACCAATGACCTTCTGGTGACAGTCACCCAGCTGTACCCAGTTCAATCAGCATGTTACATACAGAAGCATTACAAATACAAATAGCTATATATACTATGACTTCAAAAAGGCAATAACACAAACTGCTATATAAGCAGGCAGACTCACATTAAATTTGTGGGACGTGTACACACAGGCATATTTTTATGAAGCGTATTCGGGTGTCATTTATGTTTCTCATACCAACTTCTTGTGCATCATAAAGCTCAATTTATGTTGTCGCTGTATTTGCCACGGTTACTTGGTAACAAACAGCAGGAGAGGCAAGAGAAGAAAAAAAAAAAAAAAAAAGAGACGTTTGTGTGTCAAATTCCCTCATAAAAGGATGGTTTAAAGCTGCCGAGGGCCATAAATCAAAATCGTTAATATTCTGGATACTTGCACTGTTAACGATGAACAGAACGTTTGATGACATAAAGCTGCAAGGCTCCCCACTAACACAGCACAAGGTCCAAGCATACCATCCCGTCGCTTTCATTTTACAATTATCCTGGACCACGAACAGCACGACGACTACTACACTAACGACAGAAGAGCTAAATGAAAGAAGTGAAGTTTTTTTTTAAGCCTTTGATGGGGTTGGAGGGAGGCCTGGAGCCCCTCTCAAGCAGCGCAGGGCACCAGGCCGGAGTCCCCCAGGACGGGACGGCAGGCCACACTACAGGTGGTGTAACGTTTCGAAGACAGAGACCGAAACCTCAATACAAATGTTCACCATTCACAAGACCCAGGTGCAGCATGTTGAGTGTTGAGTCGCGTTACTGATGTTGCAAAACTTAATATTCAATTCCATGATTAACACACCATCATCACAAAATTATTATTCTAAAAAGTTAGGGCAAGTTGTACATTTTTCAAATTTTACACATTACGCCTATTTTTTTTGTATTCCAACTGCATGTGTCGTGACAAATCTGGTCCAATCATGACTGAGTGATCATGCCTGCAGTAAAAACTAGGCTGGTTTCATTAACTCAGGATGGAAGCTACCAGATCGCCGAGCATCTGTGCACATTTAAGTCGGCCGTGTGGGAACATTTTGGTTATCCAGTACAGTATAATATAATTTATTTTTGTTTAGTCATTTTATGTGAAGTTAATCAAACCTGTTCAGTGTTCTTCTGTTTAGTGTTCCAAATTATTGTAAAACCCAGAATTTTCCCACCCTTTTGTTGCTGTTCTTCTTTAATCACATTTGCATTTATATAGATTTGAATATGATATCTTAAAAAAAAGCATTTTAAACATGTTTATTATATTGAACAAATTTGTTATTTAAGGAGAGTGTATCAAACTGGTATCCCTTCATATGGCTCAGTACCCGTGAAGTAGCTCTCAGTTTCAAAAAGGGTGTTGACCCCTGGACTAAACAGTAATGACCATTGTGGGGTATGACAAAGTATAGAGAGAATCTAACTAACAATTAAAACCTTCCATGAAGGAGAAGTCAAAATATCACCAGAACACCCCCTGCAACCTGCTTGGGTTTCGCTCACTGCAATGCCTCCATAGAGACAACATCACTCCCTGTTTAGCAACTACCTCAAGTCAGTGATCATTTTCAAATAGGACAGTAATTTTATAATCATTACGTCTTCAACACAATGTGAGGACTATTGAACAAATTTTGTACACCTGACAATGCATGCCAGAAAGAGATCTTTGAAGTAAAACAGACAAAATGTCTACTCAATGAGGGTTAAAAGAAGCAAAGTTGTAAGCACATTTGCAGTCACGTCTAGGCTACCATGATATTTACTTAGCAGCCACTTCGCTAGGTTGTTGGAACAGAACTCGGGCACTAAACAAGGAGTTCATTCAAATGGAGAGGCAGGACTGAGGGATGCATGGACAGTGAGCAAAGAACTCACCTGAGGTTAGAAAGAAGTTCATCAGAATGTGTCAATGAGCCGAGTTGGATAGTTTATACACAGATCAATTGAATCTCAAGATTAAACTGCTACTCATTAACAAACCCCAACCCCCAATCCGTAAAAAAACTTGGGTAATACTTGGTCTTTTTAGATACCACACAAAATAATGAGGAAATGACTTTTTGGCAAACTCCACAGCACTCACAATCATGGAACGGGATGATCAATCAGCCCTGTGAGATGGGACAGCCTTAGGAGTCACACACTCTATCCACTATCTCACCTTGGTGAGAAATTACAGCATACATTCCACAAGCCGGGCCTCTCACGCCAGCGTTTCAGACGCTATTCGCTATGGAAAAAGAACAGAGAAAAAAAAAATGTGATACACAATATATGGTAAAACTTTAAATATCCGGGGCCCCAGGGACCAAAGGGGCGCCAGATAATGGAATTTTCCGGATATTAGAGCACCGAAGCCAGTGTGTCTCTCAGTGTACCTAGCAACTTCACGGACTGACCCAACCAATAACTCTGCCTCTCCGCACGTCTCATTTTCCCTGACGCACCTTCTACCGACTTCTAGAGGCGCACATTAGATCTAAAAGCCCAAGACAATGTGACACTGAATTACTGACATTTGTATTTGAAACAAATCTTCCACAATCTGCTTAAAGATTAAACAAACCGATTGTCAGATGACTTTACCCAAAGACTGCAAGTCACTCTTTATGCAACATACAGCCCCCTGCGGGCAGGTACACGCCCCCACCCAAACCCAGCTGTGCCAGCACCACATTCTGCGCTATGATGCTCTATTCTCCCAAATGCACCTCTGCACTTCTCTGCCGCTTCCCGATTGGCTGGTTTTGCTTGCCGCTGGAAAGGGTACACGCCCCCAAAGCTAGATCTCTGAGCATTGTTTAGGCTTTTCCATCAGTAAGAGCTCAATAAAACGTTTCCAATTGAAAAAAGTTGCAAAGCCACCATTTGGCTCCTGTTAGGGGAAATGTGCCGATGTTTCAAATTCTTCGCCCGAGTCTTTCCAGTTAATAAAATAATGGAATGTAATGGGCCTCTCAACTGATTTCCGGGTAATAGCTCTCTCAATTTTCAATATGCTACCATTTCAAAACATAGAACGCTATGAAGATTTACCACTTTACCAACCAGCTATGACCCAAAGCTCCACAGCACCAGGAAAAAAAAAAATGACGCACAGCACGTCCTGAAGAGGGTCTGAGTCGGCTTTCCCCTGGGCTGTCGGGCTGCGAGCACAGAGAGCACGCACACGTGGATGGGGGGCGAACACAGGCTGAGCCGGCGCTTCGGGGAGACAAAGCGGCATATGACAGACTTAACGGTGAATATGTTTGGGCACGACCCAGAGGAAAAAAAAAAAGGAGGAATGCGAGGGGAGGGGGGTCTCTTCATTTGTAGAAATTGACATTTTTCTCCCCAAACAAAGTTTAAAATGTGCTACAGTGAAATACAAGTAAAAGCAGTTTATCATACTGCACTGCAGCGCTTATTCCACCTTTGCTTTTCTTGCTCATTAACTTCAGTGTGTGTGCAGGCAGGACTCTGCCCAGTGCATCTGGTCACTCCTGGGTATTTTTTAAAATAAACTACATTCTTAGTAAACCAGGAATCTGAAGAATTTATATTTGTTCTGCCCTTTAAGCTGGTTGTGGAGCAACTGCAGTATTTCCAAACTGATCATTCCTTGGGAAAACAGAGATGATAACACTAGAACTTACTGACATCACTTATGCCACACAATACAGACACACTTTCTACGAAGACTCAGTACTTCACATTTGGTCTCTGCCCTGGTTGCAGAGCACTGTTATTCATAGCTGCATGACCTAAGGCCCATATACGGCATGATCTGCTGTGAAACACTGCTGTCCAGCCAAATGGCTTTTTAATGTTTGCAAGTAAGCGGAAAACCACAATCGCCGCCGCCACCACAATGACAGTTCGCACAAACCACTACTGATCATCCACACACACAAGCCATAAACAGCCAAGAAAACGACGACGTTCAGCAATGACAAAAACGGCCAATCACAGATCAGACTTATTCGTCCAGCACGTCCCACAGATGCTCGATCAGATTGAGATCTGGGGAATTTGGAGGCCAAGTCAACTCCTTGAAATCTTTATTATGTTTCTTAAATCATACCTGATGTTTTTTTTTTTTTAAATGTGGCAGGTCAAATTATCCTGCTGAAGGAGGCCACTACCATCAGGGAATATAGTTGCCGTGAAGGGGAGTACTAGATCCGTAATCATGTTTAGGTTGGTAGTACGTCAAAGTATCACACACATGAATGCCAGGTCCAAAGGTTTCCCAGCAGAACATTGCCCAGAGCATCAAACTGCCTCCACTGACTTACCTTCTTCCATGAGTACATCCTGGTACTCCATCCTTCCCCAGGTAAACAATACACATGCACCCAGCCGTCCGCATGATCTAACACAAAACGTGACTCATCAGACCTTCTTCCATTGCTTGATGGTCCAATTATGGTGCACACATGCTCACCATAGGCGCTTTCAGTGGTGGACTGGGGTCAGAATGGGAACTCTGATACAGCAAGGTGCGTTGCGCTGTGTCTTCGGACACATTTCTATCATAGTCAGCACTAACTTTTTCAGCAATTTGTGCTACAGTAGCTCTCCTGTGGGGTTGGACCAGAAGAGCTAACTTTCGCACTTCATGTGCATCAGGGAGCCTTAGGTGCCCATGACCCCATTGCCAATTCACCGGACCACTTTCGGTAGACACTGACCACAACATACCAGGAAAACCTTACAAGACCTGCCAGTTCAGAGATGTTCTGACCCAATCATGCAGCCATCACTATTTAGTCCTTGACAAAGTTGCTCAGATCCTTACACTTGCCCATTTTTCCTACTTCCAACAAATCAAGTCAAGAACTGTCAACTTACCCAATATTTAATGGCACCCTTGACATTAAATACTTATTACTCATTGTAATGAGTTTATCATTGTTATTTACTTCACCAGTCAGTGTTTTTAATGTTATGGCTGATCAGTGAATTCCCTCTATTCTGAAAATTTTCAGAAGGTTTTAAGTCTCCTTCACAAGAGAAAAGGCCATAAGATCAGGTTTCACAAAAACATTTTTACACAGCTGGCCAAAAACAAAGGATAAAATAATCAACATTTTATCAACTCAGAGGCAGAAACTGTCATCTGATCCATAGATCAGTTAATTATTAGCTGCCCCTACAGTTTCCTTTTTTAGACATTTCTGAGGGGGATGAGGTTCAGAACCACGTCGTCAGCAGGTGACCCAGCCCACTGGCCATGGAAATTGAAAACCATAAAGTTAATAACCTCTTCCCGTCCTTGGAGTCCCTGAAAACCCTCAGGCTTTTTTTTTTTACTTAAAGAGGTCTAAAAAGGTCTATATTTACTCTGACAGCTCAAAGCCAGCAGACACCCACAATCTGTGAGTCATATCAGTGTCAAACGGGAAGAGACGGGACCTGAGGCAGTGACAAGGGAGCTTACAGCTGTGATGCAAATCCTGCTCCACATTAATTTTCCCCCAGCTTCAGAGCCTGGTAGCCCTGGTTAGCCGTGTCGCCATGATGCCCCTCCTACCTCAAAGTAGCAGTTCCCTTTGGACAGGGGGCGCGGAGCCACATAACAGCCAACTTCATCCGAGTTGCCCTGGTAACTGGAAGAGAAGACACACAACTTTAAATAAGGGTACATTTCACAGGCTCAACAAAACGAAACACTCAGACTCGCCTCGGGTAGCTGATATGACCCAAAAGATCACATTGTCATAGTGTAAAAATATCTAAAATATATTAAAATATCTGGGCTCTAGTATGGTATAAAAATTAAGTTGAATGTATAAGCCACTAAAACAGGACCCCCTCATACCCCCTCCCACCGATTCCACAGACTGAGAACAGGTGAAGGCCAGGCCTAGCTTCGTTCCAAGGCGGCCTCCCTGCCTGCCTGACCCACCTGAGTGTGTCCCCATCTTTCAGCATCCTCTTGTATCTCTCCTGGAATCGGACCGCCCGCACCTCCCGGATCTCACGGATCCTCCGTCGCCAGTTCAAAAATCTGTAGTGCAGGTTGATGTCATCCATTCTGGTCCTATATGAGGCAGGGACAAACTATGAAGACAGGCCTGACATTCAGGCGTCATGCGCTTGTTTACTGCGACAAAATGACTCGACCGGTTAACAGGTTTGTCAGGGCCAGTGATGACATAAAAGGCGCATCCCCCACAAGATACTCGCGGTTTAGGGTTAACCCCTTTTGGCTATGTTGTAGGTCATGTTGGACTTGGCATTTTCGTTATTTTTTTCGACACGCTCCAGTAGCATTGTACTGTTTTACATAACCTCAGGTGTTATCCTCTTCACCATGACCACACGATGAGTAGCCGGCCGAGACGGCCGACTGAGGCAAAATCTAACCAACAAGTTCAGGTCTAGGAACTCGAAGTTGTCAATGTGGCTAAAGTCGACGGATCTTAAAACGGAGTCCAAGAGCTCCGTCCCTATTTCTAGATACCAACAACAAGGTTTAAAATGAGAGTCAAGCTACAGTAAACAAAGCTAAGTTAGCCAGCTACGTGTATTATACTTGCTAGCTCCCGTTAGCTACACACATAAACAGCAACGAATATCAAAGTAACTGCTAGCAAATAATGGACTGTCGTATTATGCTGTAATTTTTAAATTAATAAATTAAGTAAAAATAAAACACTTCACTTTTTCGGAATTAACGGTGACTCGGTCACGGTTCATAGGCGCTTTAAGGTAATTAATTACCTATGATCAGTGAGGCTCCACGTCACTGCTAGCAGCTAGCAGCTGCAGACACTTTAAACCTCCAAGCGGGATCGCCGGGACCGGCCCGCCTAGCATTAGCGTCGCCTGGGACAAACGACCGACCCCGTCCTGCTCCTAATGGATTATCATTAATGTATCTTCGTAGACATACTAACGCCGGTAATAATTTCAGCTGCTGAACACCGACTTTTCGTTCGCCATTAACGCAAACTAACGACGAACCACAGTAGGCGCCTTCGGATGACGTCATACAAGACATTCCCTCATACAGACCTTTAAAGCGACAGTCGGCTCATTATCCTAAGCTTTTGCTGATGTAATACAAATTATTTTGTAAAATATGTTACATAGTTATGGATATACCTATATAGGGACTACATTGATTACTGATTCAATTCTGCTGTCTCACGTTGAGTGTATCTTAATTAGTTTTTTGTTGGTTTATATTCAAAAACACTTTGTGTATGAAATGATATCTGCTCATCTCCAGTTGCTGAAACGTACTGCCTTGGTACACCCGACACTGCAGTAAACGGTATAAGAATGACCTGGTATTACAGCAAGAACAGCGATGCGCAGCTCGATAAAAAACTGAAAAGGATTTCGCGAAACTGAAAAATATGAAATTCATAATATCCGAAAGGTGGAAACTGTCTTAGACATATTTTTATCTCGTACGAGTGTGCAAAAATCGACTGATCTCCTGTCTCAACGAAACTCTGGAATATGATCGAAGAACGATATCATTTGTCAGTATATTGGCTAATATAAATATAATATAAATATAATGTAATGTGTTGCAGGATAAAAAGGGAACCACACTTTAGTGGAGATAGGAGATAGTATGCTGAGGATGGAAGAGCAGAATCAACTATTTGGCATATTTACAGTTGGGACTCCATATAGAGGTGAAATAAAGTGATTTTGAATAGCTTTCCAGCACATCTTTCTGCATGTTCTACACTGACTAACTCCTGCACAGGACACTTCACTAAGAGCATTAATAAGATCTCACAGCTTTGGGGTGACAACTTAGATGTGTGAAGCCGGTGAAATTCAGACATTTTTAATGTAGCCGGTGATTTGCTGCCACTTTAGTTTCCAACAGGAGAGCCGCAAAACATCGGTGTTGGGAATGTAAAATATCTTCTCACTGAAAAGGTGTTGCCTTTGCTGCACAATCTTCTGTCATCATGTGCTGTCATAACAAATGATATTTTAACACGATCACTAATTCAGACGAGAATATATATGAGTAACAAACCAAAATAAATACGACTCGAAATACACATCAAATTGGAATTCTGAACAAAACAGAAATCAAATGTTTAAATAAATAAGGGAAAGAAACCAAAGACTTTAATCCTGAGTTTTTGATTACTTCGTTAAACTCGCGATATTCCAGCAACACAAAGCTCCACTTCATTTAACTCTCAGCGACGCCCTCTAGTGAGTTTAATGAATTTCCAAATTTAGGCAAAGCACACGTGCAATTTCCCCCCTGTTCACTGAATGTCGATTCTTTGTTTAGAAGCTCTACATAATACCTGAAGTAATATTCCACCCATATTCCGACCAGTTGCTTTACACTGCCGTGGAGGGACTTCAAGCCTAGAATATTCCCCGGAGATCAATCAAGTTCATCTTAATCTTAACCCAGAGGCACAGGGCACAAGGCAGGGGTACACCCTTGATGGGATGCCAGTCCATCTGAGGTCAGATAAATAGACATAAACAGCCATTTTAACCCAACTGCATGTCTTTGAACTGTAAGTGAAAATCCATACAGCATTTTGGGAACATGCAGGCTCCACCCACACCTAAAATGAAGGTGATATATGAACTCACAACCCAGGAGGTTTAAGGCAATAGTGCTTCCCCAGTCACTATACTGTCCCAGAAATAATAATAATAATAATAATAGCAAGACATCTATTCATATTCTAGCTGCTTTTCCTGGTCAGGGCTGCAGGGATTTCCGCAGACTCTTTGATGAAGATAACATTCTCAGTTTGCAGCTGTATACACTATGTGTTTATATAGGCACAGGTACATAACCCATGATCCTGACCAGAATAAGCACTTGGATGAATGGATGAATGGATGAATGAATGTTTAGGCAGATGTATACTGAATCATAGGTTTTAAATGCTCTCCTTAAAAGTACAACTTTGTCTCTAAGTTCTGCTCCTTTGGCCTCCCTAAATTACTAGGAGTCAAAATACCATTCACTTAACAGACAAAATGTCTTTGATCCACACGACTTTTTGTATCTGCTGCTTATGTCTTATTTCATTAGCAGCTCCTGTTACAGCCTCCATGCTTCTTTCACATTTGCTTTTCATTAAAGTTTGATAGAAGTACTTGTTACTTCTAACTCGCAACAAATACAGGCATCGCACATACAGAGCCCCGCAGCTATAACTACCAACAATCCGACGGTAAAAACAAAATCTGAAGTTATACTAAATCTCACTTTGACAGATGGACTGGAAATGCACGTACAAAACTTACTAGACGATGTTATCCTACTGAAAAGAACGACAAGGTAACTGGTGCTGAGGTCTGTCAATGACAAAGAGTGGGGGGGGGTCATTGGCAAAACGAGGAAGGAAAAACACACATAATTTCTATATTTCCCATTGCTCTGCCTTTGCTCCCCCCCCACTCTGAAATCCCAGCCCCTGAAGGTGTCATAACAGTCCTCTCTCTCCTGTTCTCCTGCTCTCTCTCTCTCTCTCTCTCCCTCCCTCCCTCCCTCTCTCTCTCCACCTTTCAGATCTTTAAAAGCCGGTGTTCCCAGTGTCTTTCTCTGCTGTCTGCGCCATCAGTACTCCCAGGTGCAGAAGGGAATTCCTGTGTCCCTCTTGTCTGAACAGGCTGAACATCCCCGGTGAAGCTCTCTCTCTCAAGAGAGAAAAGCAACAGAGAGGAACGAGGAGGAGGAGCATTCCATTCAGTAAATTAAGAAATATATACAAATATTCAGGAGCGTCTGCTTCAGTGTGAGGAGGATAAGAGTTCTGGGCAGGATGGTTCACCTCTCTGACTTGCTGGCCTTCACCTTGATGCTGGGTGCTGTGTCTGCTGTCCGCTCAGGCATTGCTCACACGCACCTTCTCAAAGCCTGCGCTTCCTGTGGGAGGTCTGAGGGTCCCAGGGACCCAGTAGGAGACCTGAGCACGACGACTCTGGCCCTGGGGGAGCCCTGCGGGGTCTACACACTGAGCTGCGCCAAGGGACTGCGCTGCATGCCATCGGCACAAGAGACCAGCCCCCTTCAAGCTCTGCTGCAAGGCAGGGGCATCTGCAGCAAAGGCGGCAGGGTGAACGCGCCCGAGAGGCCTCAGCCCACAGGTATGGCACGTGTTGAAAGGCGACGCTTCTGGCAGAGGTCTCGTTTGAACCCAAAGTCAGTGTCGGGTCATGAGGGCGTTAGTCTGATTTACCGTTGGGGTGGTTGCAGTCTGCATGCAGCTTAATAGGGGATTATCATTTTCCCCAAAATCATACCTAGTAAATAAATATGCTGCCAACTCTGAGAAGTCACACCTCCCACAGTGAATGCCTTCTTTAAGTTACCCAATAAGTTACTCAACAAAAAAAGCGTGTGCATGAAGTGGCAGACATTGCTCAAGGTTATCTGGCCATAAGTCAGAAGCGACCGGAGGACGTTTGGCCGCAATCTCTTTAGACGGGCTGTGTATGTGACCTCATGCCTGCTTCCTCTCAGCCGGGCACATTAACGGGGCTGAGCCTGCCTTTTATCTGAACGCACAGTGATCGCATGGATTTTGCTCGCTGGAATGGGGGGCTGGATCATTCGCTAGTGCGACAGAATCAGACCCTTCGTGAATGTATAAAACATCGCAGTGCTTGAATTTATACGTGTCTGGGCGGAAAAATGAAGGTCTTAAGGATAACCGTAAGATAGCATACGGGTTTCAGGAGACACCTGCTGAAACTGTATGTACTCAACATCTTTGCAATACTGTTGTGTTAGGCAAGTGACTCCACCTACTGTTCAAGAGAAGTCATTGCATCAGCAGGGCAGTCACACTGTAGCTTCCTCAGCTAAGCTACTTCAATGCTGTATTGGCGTTTCTAGTCAGTTTAAATATAACCAAGGCTGCATATAATTATTTTTCAGGTGGGAACCCATCAAATACTGGCGAACTGGAAAAGGTAAGGCCTACGTCTCCTATCCTGCCGCTCTCCTCACAAACTTTCATATCCATTGTTCTTGCAACCACTTGTCCTGGTCAAGGTCAAGGGACAAAGTTTCCTATGTTTTTTTTTTTTAATTAATCATTCATGTGATCTTTTTTTTTTGTTAAATCTTGAATTTTTGCAAACTTTATTTAATTGCTTTTATTTATCATCAGCTCTGTTATTACCGACCTAAATGACAGTAATGATTCCAAATAAGTGCTTCTATATGAAATAACATGACCTCTCTCAGACAGACCCTAGTTTCAGGTGTCATGTGACAGGGTCCGCAAGTCTTGTGGTGAAAGACAGATCAAAAAACATCTGAATATTAACGTAAACATATATCCAGGCATGTCAAAATGTTCCCCCACATTATGCAGCAAGCAGCCCCACACTGTATCCTTCCTTCTCTTGCTCTCTCTCTATGTCCCTCTCCATGGCTCTCTCTCACTCCATATCTCGGTCTCCCAGGCGCCCTGCCGTAAGCTCCTGAACGCATTGCTGCAGCACCTAGAGCTCACTGTCTTCCCATCCAACAGTGACATCTACATCCCAAACTGTGACACTCATGGCTACTACAGGAAGAAACAGGTAGCGACCCAGTTTTGAAGATGCACATAATTCATTTGTGATAATTATTTTATAAGACCGTAAATGTACTCTTCTGGATGGGGCAGGGGTAGTGAGTAACGTAGTGTCCCCCATGTCACTTGAAATAGACTGCTCCACAGAAGAGAAGCTTATGCTGAAGGTGATCAGGGCTGCTCTCACTTTAGGAGTCAGAGGGGGAGTTCAGTGGCGCGTCAGTGATGCTGAGTCGGTGCTCTGTTTCTCCTTACAGTGTCGGTCCTCCATGGGCATGCAGAGGGGTCACTGCTGGTGTGTGGATGAGCACGGCACACCACTGCCCACACGTGCCAGCAATGATGGCACCATATCAT
>JAODJU010000088.1:1696833-1712189 GCA_026776725.1 Gnathonemus echidnorhynchus
GGGGGCACCAGTAATCACCTGATGGAACGGGTACGGCGTTTGCATGATGTTCATGGTCCTGCCAGAGCCTGCGGTGCCTCAAGCAAGAGTCAACAATGACAAACCTCCTGCATTAGAAATGAAAGTTAAATGCAAACTAAATAACCACAAAATATTTCAGACAAAGGATGCACACATGTCAGTGTACATCAGATGGCTCAGATCCCATCTGACACAAGACCTGGTGTATGCTGGCGATTTTTCAGATTCTTTAGTGATATGCAGTACATTCAAAAACAAAAAGAAAAAAAAAAACGTGTTACATGTATATCTGTGTAAGAAATCTGCAGTCTACAAAACAAGAAACAGAAGAACATTTCCGTAACAAAGACATACTCGGGATACTGGAAATTGTTTCAAAAGGGAAAGTAATATTCCAAAGAATACATTTTTCCTATATAAATAGACACGTGTTAGAGTTTGTGAAGGGCTTCATAGGACCTTGTGCTATATATTTTTTTCTTTTTATTAAAAATCACCAAAATTAAGAGTCTTTCAGACAGGAACAACCAATGCACACAATCTAAATCCAATAAAACTAAACTCAGGAAATTCAAGATGCAACTTTTGACCATCGGTTTGTGTCCAGGCTGCCCTCTCATGGCACTTATGTTGGTAACATAATTTTCATAACATATTTTACTCATATTTTTTATTTAATTATATTTTGTTTTCCACTGTATTGTTTATAAGATGTTGACTGAATTAGTGTTGACATATTTATTTTAATTTAAAATCATTCCTCAATGACTCTCTATTAGGGTACATGGGCCAGTAGTTCAAATATTGTTACATGACTACAGGTCATTTTAACAAAGTATTTACAAAATATCTTCACTGGAGGATGAAAGGACAATAAACAAGACTAAAGACAGTTTTTTATTTTCACTGTATCACAGCCATGCTCCATTTTTGGAAATGGAAGAAAATAGATATTTCTGTAAAGGCTTCAATTAAAATCAATGGAGACAATGGTCGTTATTACTGGAGGTGTCAAGATGATGGTCGCAGGTATTAGAACTCTGTTTGGACCCTGTCTCTGTTTGGACCCTGTCTCTCCTGACAAATCCTGCCTAGTAAATAAATCCTGACAAATCCTTATCCTGTTCTAATATAATTTATCGGACCGAGTTCATTTGGCACTTAAGCGCATTCAACGCAATAATATGCTTAATTACATAATCTTAGCACGTATATTAATGAATGATATGTTTGTTTCTTAAAAGGGTTGAGATTTATTGTCGTATGTATTTCGTACCAGATGTACTAGTCCTACACACAGCAAATCATTATTTCTGAAGATTTGGACAGAATACTGATTGCGATTTTTGGTCTTTATGAAATGTAAGCCTGGTTTCTGCATATTTTTATAAAGGTTTTGATACATATATAAATTAAGTATGTTTTATTATTTAATGACCTACTGTATATTTTTAATTCCTTCTCCATGTTATTTAAAACAAGCTAGAATTTTCATCTTGTGAATTAAGGTCCACCACACTTTAACTGGGAGAATATAAATACTTGTACCTGCATCCCTGAGCTCTCCCCTCTATACTGTTACAATTATGTTAATTATTGATTTATTTATATGATGGTAATTTAATGTAATATGTTCAATGTGTAAGTCAGTGTAATTCAAACTATTTGCTTTTCATGCATTATTTGAATAAATTAAGTTCAAAGCTGTTAATTTGTTTTTTTCAGCTTCAGTGTGAATACTGAGAGTCAGACTTGATAATATATCTTACGGTTCATTGGATTAAACGTTACGGTGGAATTAACAGCGAACGTAGGTGGTGCTGGGTCCTGCTCGGGGGGCTTCAGCCCCACAGTATTTCCTCCCTAAAAATGTTATTCATTGAAACTCCTGGCATTTTGCGATCCCCACTTTCCTCCCGCTCCTTCCCTTCGCGTCGCAATTCCCCGGCTTCCAGTGTCAGGAAGTACAAGGAAAGGCAGGCGGCTCTTTTGGAGAGACTGTGGATTTGTCACATGTCACCAGCTGTTAGTAATGTAATAAATCCTTGTCATTCAGCTGTCGATGTGTTTCTAGTTGCTTATTCTTGTCATATCCCAAATTCTCACTGGGGGCTGAACCCTCTGAACGATCACATCCTTGAATAACACCTTGTTGCACTGATGGATGTCTGAATGGTTGCATTATCCTCAGTAACAAATTAAATTTTACAACTTGTCCTGTCTATTTATGCATTAGCAGGGCCATGAACACCTTAAAAATAACACCATTTTTGTTCTGTTTTTCGAAATTCACGCTGAAATGTATCTGCAGAAAAAAGTGCATAGAGATCCTACCAGAAGGAGGAAACAAAAACCTAAAGCAGTACCACGTGCTGTGTGATTGTCTATAGATAATTCGCCTGAATACGAAGCATTATTAATTTATTATTTTCTTTTATTTTCAGATGCAGTTTGACCTCATCAGTAGATGAGCACATTTCGAACGTGTCGCATCTCAACCTGGCCACCAGAGGGAGTCAGATTTAGGAATGAGCAGTAACAACTTCAAAATGAATACTGTTATGTCAGTGTATTGAAAATGACAAGAGAAGTAGTCATGATTCCTAGATAGTCAATCAGAAAGTGTAATTTAAGCAAAGGTGTCCGTGCTGAAGCGACTGTTTAGGAGTGACAGGTTTACACAAAGAGTTGGTGCATCCTTCACAGAGCAGGAAAAGAAGGATCCATTTCTAGACTGCATTTGAAGGAGCCTTTGAAATGGGACAGCCTTGTCACGCTGCTGTGAAGCATTCGGGGATCATTGCGTCCTAAGTTCGATCTTGGAAAGAATGTTAGTAAGAACGCTGGGCTATACACTGGGCTACAGACTGGGCTACATCCTAGGCTACACACTGAGCTACAACCTGGGCTACATCCTCGACTACACACTGGGCTACATCCTAGGTTACACCCTTGGCTACACGCTGGGCTACAAGTGCACCATCAACAGTCATCTGCCACAAACCCCTGATGATGAAATTAACATCGTTAATCTGTGCACAGCTCGAAAGCAGCCGCAGAAATGAAAAGTACGATTTGACCTTTAGTGGGTCGTTTAAGCTGTTTTTTTGGAACCGGAAGAGAAATGAGACAGAATTAAAAGTCGAATACAAGGAGCTACATAAAGCTAAATTAATGCAACGGCTAAATATATATATATATATATATGTATATATATATATATTTACATTTATATCTACGTCTCCTCTGCAGTCGTGCATTTAAAAATACATAATGCACAGTTTGTCGTGTGTTGACCCTGTGTTGACTTAATGATTAATGTGCTCACTGCCACAAATTACTCCACGAGGCACATGCAAACACACACAACCCCTGGTCCCCAAAGTGTGAGGCAACAGTGCTAACCACTGCACCACCATGCCACCATATTTTTGATTCATGTAATCTTAATCTTTAAGAATAAAACCTCTAATAGCTTGTATTGTTAAAAAAAAGTACCACCCACTCAATGAGGCACCTTTTTAAAGTTCTGTTTAAACTGTGTTGTAATTTATATTATGAGCATCAATTAAGACGACAACGGTGGAGATGAGGATGGTGGGAGAACATCAGGAACAATCCTGTCCTTCCACTATCCAGCCCAATCCAGTCTTGGCGTCCTTTAGCCACCACCTCATTGTACCATGGTGTGCTAAGCGGTACTTTTGGATGTTCAGACTTCCCATTTCCTTCCACGAAGAACTGCAATCTAACATTACAATTGTATATTTCTACATTGCCCATAGTTTACATTTGTGCAGCCAATACATACATGTAGGTGATCGTCTTAAGCACATGTATGTAACTTACCATGCTTGTGGCAAGCAGCAGTGTGTGTTGTTGCCAGAACTATAAAAACACAGCTAAGTTTAAGAAATGCATGATCTTGCCCCATACTATATACAGCTGTGGCAACCATGATGCTGAATTAATGGGAAGTCATGCATAAGCTCACTTTGGTAATTTCACCCACTTTTCCTGTTAAGGGTCACATGGCGACCTGGAGCCTATCATATGTATCACAGGGTATAATGCAGGTCATCAGAGGGCGCAGTCTCACAATGAGACCTCATGAGCCGCCATGCTGCTCCTCACTTAATAAGCTACAACGGCATGTTTGCAAAGGCACATCTAAAGCTCACAGAAACATATATCTGCACACACACACTATATGCCCATTCACTGTCCACTGAAGGAGGTGCAGTTGTGCAGACAGACCTTGCCAGTGACCCAGTTGTGCTACCATCTGTATGCTGCATTGAAAAAGGGCATGGATACCCTGGCAGAATCAGGGGCCCAGCACTATAGGGGCCACAGAACGGGCATGGATACCCTGGCAGAATCAGGGGCCCAGCACTATAGGGGCCACAGAACGGGCGTGGATACCCTAAATTTATAAGTCATACACTCAGAGAACATTATACAATGAATGTGAAATTTTAATGTGATTGACCAGCCCCAAGCTAGTAAATTTTACCATCAGAGGGTGGCGTCCGATATTGCTTGAGAAAGAGGCATCCCCATTAGGGCTGGAGAGGGGGGTGCAGAATTTCTAGCTGCCTGTTGTTGGCCCGTTTGGGTTGTCGTATTTCTGTACCGGTGGTTCTTGGCAGGGTCACAATACTTCTGTACTGCGCTCTGCAGATACACTCAGATAAACACAAAAGCACCTTCAAAAATGTGCTTCTGAAACATTCTTCCTTTGAATCCAATCTCAATGACATGTAAGCAGATTTATATATATAAACACTTTGTGGAATTTTGTTTCTAATTTCAGTAATATATGTAAGAATGTTAGAAATCTTGACAAATTGAAAGAGATTCTTCTTTTATAAGTAAGATCTATATCGTATTAAGTTTTTTTTTTCCATCAATGCTCTATGTGCATGGATTTTCACATTAATCTTAGTATCAAGACTTAAATGTCAAAATGTCCAATCAGATTTGAGGAGACGTACTGGCAAACCATGATGGATGTGGATGTCAAACAGGATAATCTACAGCAGTGTGCTTTAAGGTGGATTTAGATTCATACAGTGTGAGCTCAACACAATATTGAGATAAACTGGGATGTGCACTTATACTGGGATTATCTTGAGCTGGGTAGCAAAACAGAGCAGTGTGTCACATGACTGCAGGGACTCTCTTCCTTTGAATTCCAGCAGCATATAATTGAGGAATTTCATCCTATGCAAACAGAGAAGCAACTATGTAGACAAAATACACAATAATTAGAATGCATACGAATAGCTCTTCACCTCTGTACCTACCTGTGCATTTTCACTGCGACTGTGTTTGTTTGTAAACAAATAGCAGACTCTCCAGGAGCACGACACTCCAAAGGCCATGACACTTGGATTCTTATCTGATTCTTATGTGAATCGTACCAATTAATAAAGCTGAGCATTTAACAGCAGCAGCTGAAGTTAAGTGCATTTCTCACAACCACCGATTCATTTTTTGTACCTACATATTCTGTTAGGCCTTATGGACCCCATGGACACAAGGCAAGGAATCACCCTGGATGGGCTACCAACCCACTGTAGGGCACATTCACAATTTATTTTTTTTGTAAAGATTTTAGTTGTCATTGTTGACTCACCACAGCACACAGTGCACAACAACAAAATGTGTCCTCTGCATTTAACCCATATGTGACATCGTGGGGGGGCACCTAATTCAGCACCCAGGGAGCAGTGCTTGGGGGGCGGTACCTTGCTCAGGGTACCTCAGCAGTGCTTTGTTGGTCTGGGATTCGAACCTGCAATCTTTCAATCACACGTGCGCGTCCCTAACCGTTAAGCCACCACTGCCCACAAAAAAAAAATTAGGGTAGAGCATGAACACAGTCCCCCGCTACCAGAATTGATGCAGTGGAGATTCCCACATTTGGGGAATTGGCAGGGGTCAGCACAGCCGCAGTGCAATGGCTGGGCCTCACCCTGGGTGAACCTCCTTCGTGATCATGGTATCTCCCCTCCCAGGTAAATATTAGCAGCTTCAATTTATCTCAACATATTTTTGGAGCATGAAGGGAAAGCAGAGATGAAAATGAAATCCCATGACATCACGGGGAAAACATGCAAACTGCACACACATAGAGGCATGGCAGAGACCCAAAGCCCAGCCCAGAATGGTGAGACAGCAGTGCTAACCACTGCACCACCACTCAGCCCTTCAACAGAGCCCCACAACAAAGCACCACAATGTGAAATGGAAATGTTCTATCAATAACATCTCCTGTTATTGTGCTTTATATACCTTAAACTTATCACTATATAAAATCAAGATTAATCAAACCTTTGCAAAAACGCAAATTTCCACGTATATATTTTTATCAGCTATAAGAACATGGCGAAAAATGAAATGAAATTTTATTTTATATACCTTTTCAAAAGCAGGCAATACACGTGCATGCGTTTTTGAATGCTGTGTGCAATCAGCACTTGCACACGTGCAGCGGGTGTTAAAAAGCATCAAAAGATCGCAGTGATAACCAGTGTTAGAGCCTGTTTAGGGGGCTCCCTCCCCTTGTCTTCCATCTCAGTTCCCCTCAAAATGTTAATTAGCATTTCCCAGATATCTTCTGCGCAGGAATTGTGAAGTGGCTGCATAGCAGTAAACAGCCAACCAGCTCTCCTTTGATCTTTGATTTATGGGTTTGAACTGAACCAGATTCTGCTTCAAAGGTTTGTAGAATCTTTACTCGGAAGTACAGAGAAGGAAATGGGTGCAGTGCTTTTGGTGAGACTGTAGCTTTGTGGTTTTATCATGTCACATGTCAGCTCTATGGGTATTATGCCTTACATATGTCACATTCTGATTGGTGACTGAGCGCCCCAAAGGATCAAATCCTAGAACCGCCCCTGGCAAAAACTAATTTTAACCCGAATAGTACGTGTCTATACTGAGTGTAGGTATTTGTGAATTCTTCAATGCATTCGTGATTTTAGCTAGAACATTACCAAAGAAGCAGGTAATGTGAATGACTTTGGATGTGGATTGACTTGGTATAGAATGTGTAAAATTTGCTTTGAAATAAGAGACTTTGCATGGTTTTATAGTGACAAATTAGTTGCTAAGCCTAACCGAAAATACCTACAAATCCTCTAAGTTCCACAATACATTGAGAAGACTTTGCTGCAGTTACATGAATCAACCAGTAGAGGGACCAGTATATTTTTTTCAAAACATCTGCATCTGTATTTAGCTTGCGGAACTGATTTTGGTTCATTCAGCCTGTAATTGCAAGTATATAAATAAAAACATTACAAAAATATTAATTTACAGGCTTGTTTCACACGTAACTTCTTATTTATATATATATATATATATATATATATATATATATAAATAGGAAACTGGAGAAACTACTACTTTTATCTTACAAGAGACGAAGGAGCACAGGTCACAAGTGTGTGAATGGGTTTCAGAAGTTTGTGGCAAGACTAAAGTAGGTAAAAGGAGCCTAAATCCAGACTTAAAACTTACTGAGACATCAAGGCAAGAACTGAAACAAGCAGTATATAAAATAGTAAACCTCAGAGAAGAAGGAGCTCTACATGGAGAGCAGCACAAACGATCTTCTGGGTCTGTCCAACCTGAGGCCACTGGGAAGGCAGCAAGTCACATGGCTCAGGTAAAGGTCAGGTGGACGTGAGATACAGCATAGGAAATAGACTGCGTGCCTACCAAATGGTGGCTCATAACTGTTTGACTGGTGTGGACTTCAGAATGGGGGCTTCGGGGAGTTTGCTGTCATGCTCCTGAAGTTCTTACGGTTTTCATTGTGGTGTCATGCCTTATTGAGGGGCAAAGGAAACCTTTGTTCAACCTTCAACAAAGGAAGTAATTCTGCCAATAACTTTTCCTGTCACTCTAAATACTGACAGACTCCATTCATGAAGATGAGACTGGCAGACAAGTGGGAAGCAAGCTGGAGGTGCTGAGAACCTGAAAAACCAGACGGTGTGTTCAGCCAGGAAGAAGGAAAGGTGAAGCTGGACCGATGAGTGGATATAAAGAAGGTCAGTGGGTGGCGCTGTAGCCTCACATCTCCAAGGTTGCTGGTTTAAATCCAACTCCTTGCTCAGTGTGAGTTATTTGCATGTTCTCCTCATGTTCTCCTCATGTTCTCTTCATGTTCTCTTCATGTTGTCCTCATGTTGTCCCCAGGCTAATATCATACCCCTGTATTGGACATGGTATCTGGATGTATTCCTGCTCTGTCTGGGAGTGCTCCTGATTGGCCACCTTCTTGACAGTGAGTGACCTTGTTATTCCCACTTTGACCGTCTAGAGGTCAGCTTCTGTGACATTTCGGTGGTTCTGATGTTGCCCATCTTCGTGCTTGACATTGCCAAATGGACCATCATTCTCATTTCCCAAAACCAGTTGGTCATCCACACTATAGTTGGAATCTCCTTCAATGTGTTGACTTCATGGGGCAGTAACGGCAGTGATGGTTGACTACCCAGGTTATCACTGTCTGCATTTCAGGTCCAACAAAAAGACCTTCAGATGAAATGCCCCCTTTAATTTTAGCATTACACACACCGCCCCCCCCTCCCCCGGCATGTATGTGTGTAGGTTTGTATGTGTAGTGGGCCTGTATGGGCAAAAGCCCAGGGCCAATTTAATCCCATTCCAGCCCAGCTCCCAGCTGCTTTTGTTGAACCAGTATCCACTCCTTTCTCCATATAAAATCCACAATCATTCCTCCCATCTCCAATTCCTATTTCCCAGTTCACAACCCAGCCTGGAGTGAGTCTTCCAGGTAACAATTAAAAGGATTAGTCAGGACAACACGATTCCAGGTGATGTTACTGCAGCTCAGGGGGGTGGGTCCATGAAACAGGATTAGCCAGACAACTTGTTGGATTTAAGGTAGTTTGGGCTAAATAGACTTTATTTTCGTTCACTTCCATTTAGCCGAGACTGTCTTAAATCCAACAAGTTATCTGGCTAAGCAAGAAATCCTGCTTTGTGGACCTACCCCCCAGATGATTTAATTTAGTCTCTAAAGCCCAGATGAATGTACATTCATGTGTTTGCTTATGCTCAGGACAGCAAAACTCATATAAAATTTTTATTCTGTTCCTTTTCATTCTACACTGTTGCCATTGTTACAGCTGATACATTTCACATAAAAATATATAAAAAAAAAAATCCCTAAAAATAAATTAGATTAAAACCACACACAAAACAGGCCGTAGTGGAGTTATTAGTAGAGTTTCCATGTACATTACAAATTAAAAAAGGCTTTTATGTGTATACAGCACAATAGAAACATAAGGTGCCAATATAATGTGTCCAGTTTGTCTTCACTATGATGTGGCATGTTTTTTCCCCGAAGACTAAAGCGATGCTATTTGTCTCAATCTCACCATGTCTTTTGTGTGTTGATGACAGCACATATATGCATGTCTAAGTTCTTTGAAACCAGCAAAAAAGATCAAATGTTTTAGGAGAACTAACTGCTACGACCCCCAAGGGGTTTGTTTGTAGGTAGTTGGGGGACTTGTCTAAGTGCAGTGCGAAGGACACAGACAAATGTGTCACAGACCAATATGTCACAGAAGGTGCCCTGTGAGCTTAGGTTACGTCAAATGATATTTATGGAAGAAGGGGGCGGGGCAGAAATGTTTAGGGGGGCAAATTGAGAAAATGTTTTAAAAATACACATATACTCAAGAACACTGATTAACATAAAGAATAGGAAAATAACAGTGACTTATACCATCACAACTGATGCAAGCATGTAAATAGGCTTCTCATCATCCAGACCACTTATAAATGAGTCCTAGATACCCATACAAATGTCACTACATACAGTTACAAGGGTGGTTCATACAGTTAGTAACACCAGCAGTAGTAGTAATGTCAATATGTCTATGCAATCTTTTATAGTTCCAGGGAAACTTTCTCATCACTGAAATTCTCTGGTATTTTGCTTGGGGGTGATCGCAGAATGGAGGCGGCTCATTGCAGAAAGACTTGTTTGTACTCAGTAGCAGGTGTAACGGCATCACCGCCAAGTGAAACTCCGCACCGATCTCTCCAGGCAACGATTGGGTTGGTCCAATATCCTCAGATTGCTAAATTATCCAACCGCGACTCTGACTGACAGTTTATACAAGGGAACGCAGCTTCATTGTTGTAGAAAAAATAATTTTTGGAAATTAAATAAATCTTTTGGAAGAGAGTTTAAAAAATTGTAATTCCTTCATATTACCTTAATGCCCTGATTTCTCTCTGAAATATTATTTTAAAAAATCCAAATATTTACTTCCCTCCTTTACTTCCTTGTACATTTTACACACATCCTATACATATACACTGATGTCATCAATATAATAATGGCATTATTGCAATAATCTTGAGATCACATCAGGGAATCTGCTTACCCACTCACCAGAACCCCAGACCTTAATAACATCCTTTTCCTAAAAAGGTTTCCCTCTGAATGTGACATCAAGTCCAGCACAATGATGTCACCTGGAAGGAGATGCCTAACCAGGTCACCTAAAAAGCGGTCCCCTCCATGTTTTGGTACGTTCCACTGGCACATGTCAAAAGGTCTACGCACGTACTCGCACAGGCACACACAAACGCACGGAGATCTACTGCTACCGAAAGGTGCTAAAAGTGCACAATGTCTAAAATTTAACATGCGAATGAATGAAGGCTGACCGCTTGAGAGACAAATTTTTTGATGACCAGAATCAAATAAGAAGAGGCTTGACATTAGTTTATCCATCAACAAATAAGAGCAGAGATTTCACTGTGGATACCTTCGCAGCGACACCAGAGGGACTCGAACCAGTTACTTGCAGTTAGTATCCTTTGAAAAGTCCCATCTGAGCTCCATCCGATGTCCGTGCTGCTATAGGCTCCTGCTTCGTTTTCCTGCATAAACGCCTCTAGATTCAAAGTTCAATGCACAGAGGACAGCGCCATTTGCTCAGTGGGGTCAGCAAATACATGACGTACTACTAAATTAGGGTCACCATCCCATTACTTGGGTCTCGGCAGCATAAATGCCAAAACCCCTACTTGCTTCTTCACTGGGAGGGAGGTGAGAAGTCTATCTTCTATCTGTCTTTTCTCTTTTCCTGCATTCAGAAAATGCCACGCCATTGTTCCCTCGGTCGTACGTAAGAGGCCTTGTTCTTTACGTCATCCTCCTAAGACCAAGGCTGCAAGTTTACTGCACAAAGGAAAGGAAGTGGCTGACAGACGGGCACACCCACACGCACACACACACCCACACGCACACACACACACACACTCACACGCACACAAACAGGCACACACACGCACACTGGTGCAAACAGTGCCTGCCACAGAGGAAACTTCCTGCTCCTGCGAAAGATCCGTTTTGCAGTACAGGGTTACTGATCGCTACTGAAATGAAGAAACCCTCTCCTGGACGTGGACCGGCTCAGGCTGGCGTTGCTGACCTTACGGGAGAGACCAGGTGTCGCAGCAGCGGGGGGAGCCTCGTTGGGGCACCCATGCTGCAGCAGGATGTCGGCGCACTCCTGGCTCCCCGCTTGCCGGGCCAAGGTCAGGGCGGTCTGGCCCTGGGAATCCCGTGCTTTCACGTCACTGCCGTACTACAGAGAGACCGAGCGGAAAGTGTTTGAGCACCAAATGAGCCTGTTAATTCAAAGCTGGCTAGCTGAACATCATCCAGGGTGCTTAATGCGCTCAAATAGCCTTTACGTATTTGCATTGTGCAACCCGTCACTGACAGGAAAAACGGACACTCTGAAATGCAGTTGCGATTACATCAATCCCTCAGCAAGCTCATAGATCCGAGACATAAGGGCTCTCACCCAAACTAACAGCTGAGTCATGACCACATCGGCAAGCCTGCAGGCAGCATGGAGGGCAGTGTGGGGCTGGGGGGATGGCAGGGGGGCGTTGATCTCCTCTTTGGTGCTGTGAGCAAGCAGCAGAAGCAGCAGAGGCAGATTGCGCTCTAAGACGGTGGCTAGCAGCCGGGAGGGCATAGCGCCCCCTACAGCCTCCCTGGGAGAAGGCAAAGGGGCGACAAATGCCCGCTGCTCGTACTTGGCTCGGATCCATGACTCCCGCTCCTCCCTAAGGGACACAGAATGGATCAGGGCTCAGGTGACACTGTGCCAGAAAGCTGTTTCTGTGACAACATTCGTTTCTTGGAGGTGTAGCACTGCCTGGTGTCCTTGCGTTAATTTAAGCAGGTATGCACTCTGTTTACCAACTAACCAGACAAGTGTGCCCAAATATGAATATTCTTAAATATTCTTGACTATTTTCAGGACTGTGCAAAAATCAATCCAAGGCAGTCAAAGAAAATTCAAAGATATTTAACTGAAGCGCAATAAGTAATAAAAGTATATTTGCTTAGAAAAAACACAAAGTTTAACATTAAAATGTATGCAAATTAATAGAAACAATAAAAACAAAAAAGAATGTCTTCTATTCTCCAAAATGTTACTGATATTTAGTTGAATAGCTATATGAACACCGCTTCAGTTCCCATACCTCTCCTCAGGGGCCCCTCAGTCATTCCATGTATC
The DNA here is from genome assembly GCA_026776725.1 of Gnathonemus echidnorhynchus. Taxonomy (NCBI): domain Eukaryota; kingdom Metazoa; phylum Chordata; class Actinopteri; order Osteoglossiformes; family Mormyridae; genus Gnathonemus; species Gnathonemus echidnorhynchus. The sequence goes on from JAODJU010000088.1 coordinate 1,709,460, forward strand.
CACTAAATTTGACCACAAGCTCAATTAATTGATCAATTTAATCAGTTAAATGACTTGATGAGGTATTATTGATTAGACAAACATGGTAGACTTCTGCACAGTTTTGTATGTACTAACACCCAGATTGTTAAAGTCCAGATGTTCACATTTGATCAACTGCCACCTCCTTATGACCCCAGAGGCCTCACCGTGTCGACTCAGGGACGGGCTTCTGGCGCCCCTGTGTGCAGCCCTCCCACACGCTGTTGGCCACGTGGTTGCCGATGGCGGCAAGCACACACGTCAGCTCGCGTGGCCAGTCGTCCAGGTCGAGGGAGCGCACACGCGACAGGTGTGTGCCCAGGTTGCGGTGGATGCCTGAGCACTCGATGCAGATCAGTGCCCCCAGGTTCAGGCTAGCCCACGTTGGATCTGAGACAAAGTTCGGGGGAAGAGTACAATTGGTCGATAACTCCATAACAACTTGGGAGCAAGGATTACTGCGTGAGGGAGGTGTGAAACTCACGGGGAGCATCACAGTCCACACAGAAGCCATTGCCTTTGGCATTCCGGATGGCCTGTAAAGCTACTGCTTCACTCTGACTGTTTTTTCTCGCCTGCCAAGAGAAGAAGTGAAACCAGATTTAACCGAGATGCAGTCAACACCCCTCTGCCACACCTCCCCACTGCCTCACCCTCCTGAGCTGCTGCAGAGCCCCAAAAGGACCTGGGACATACCTTGTTCTTGCCGCTCTCGCAGGATTGCAGACTTGCCAGGATCTGGCTGTTGATAGCTTGGACCCAAGAGTCACGCGCTTCTAAACTCTGCGCCTCAAAAGTCCATGTCTGTCCCGTGCTTGAGACTATGATGAAGTCGAAATTCTCCTCATCTAAAAATGAAATATAAGATGCTGTCAAAAGAGGTGACTGAGCACCCCATAAACAGATCCACAAACACATACCTGCATGCACTCGCACACATACATCTATTTCTATGAGAAGGGGGCACTTCACAAAGAGATGTGCAGAGGAAACGCTGACAAGCAGTGGCAACATTCTGCAAAAGTTATGCTGGTTACAGCCAAAAAGTCATTCTGGTTTTCGGGTTTAGGAGATCTTACAGATGTGGACTTCAGAGGGGCTAATGATCACAAGCATGGTGTCATGCAAGGAGTTCCCGCACCCCCTCCCCCAGTCGCTGGTTACCTGCTCTGCTAACGTTTCTCAAGCTACCAAAGCTTTTGAGTTTCCACATTTTGCGCTTGGCTATGGAGTGACAGGTTAGCCAAGTGTCCCAGGAAAGCAGAAGTGCAACAGAGGAAACAAGGGAGAAGCCATCAAAGTGGGGAGGAAAAAAGGACAGAAAGGACACCCCACCACAAAGCATAACCTTTATTTTCTTTGCCATGTTCTGCAGCTGAATCTTCTTTTTCCCCCTCACTTGATATGACGTTAACTGGATTTCTACACAGACTGACCCATCCAGCTTCCTGTGTGGATGCTCACCCTCAGCTTGGCCAGCTGCCACATCCCCTTTCTGGTTCATGCTCTTTTTCCTCCTTTCTCCCTTCTTCTTCTTGTCACTCAGGTTCGGGGAGGCAGGTATCATGTCTTTCGCAGAGGGAGGGCTACTCATCCCCTCAGAGGCCGAGTCTGTGACACCGATGGAGAAATAAATGTTGGGAGGCCTGTGTCTGATGTGACACTGCTCACTTTCTTCTGAGTTTGTGCCATAAGGGTTTGGTGGCTTTAAATAATTATTAAAACCCCAATCACCTGACTCTCCAAAATGGATGCAAGACCTCCCTCCCTGCCCCCCACACAGAGACATACCCATACTCTGTCCTTTGTTGGACAGAGAAGATGGGCATCGTTGGACCCCCGGTGAGGAAAAGGCCCGATCTGCTCCTGCCCCCTCTTCTACCGTCAAAAGGCCGCTTGGAAACTGAGGACCTGTAAAAGGACACAAAAATATTCCATAGTCCGGCAGGGAAGGCACAATCCACTGCATTTTGCACCAAAATAATGCAAAACTGACCAACTGCCCTGCTGGTCCAGGGGAGTGGCTCACCTGCACTGGCCCCATCGGGGCTGGACACCACACCATTGAGGCCGGATGCAGGGCTGCCCGCCGGCACTGCTCGAGGGGGCCGCTTGCCAGGAACCTTCACTGTCACTCGCAACAAGTCAATCTCCTTGCCGTGGATGTTCTGCATATAGTCCTGTAAGGTCAGCAGTCAAAGTCACACCTAAGGATGTTTGTTCAGTACTGGAAAAATGTTATGTTATTAGTAGAAGAAGGTTGATCATGCCAGTTAGTTATAAACAAATTCCCACAAATAATACATAGAAATTTCAGAGTAACAGGACACTAATCATGTGACTTACATTGATACTGGAATGGTAGGACAAAATGCCATTGCTGGACAGAGTGACCAACTTCTTCTTCCAGTCCTTGTTCAGTGTGTTGCCACTGCGCTTCAATAAGATGCCCTGCAGGGATGGGGAAAGGGGTACAGTAAAAAAGGGGGAAGCAGGAGGAGGCATGGAGAAAAGAGGAAAGCAGGGAGTGGCACAGGCAAAAGGGGGAAGCAGGGAGTGGCACGGGGAAAATGGAGAAGCAGGTAGAGACACAGGCAAAAGAGGAAAGCATGGAGAGGCACCGGGAAAACAGGGAAGCATGGAGAGGCAAAGGGAAAAGGGGGAAGCAGGGAGAGGCACGGGGAAAAGGGGAAAGCAGGTAGAGGCATG
>JAODJU010000088.1:1723589-1774810 GCA_026776725.1 Gnathonemus echidnorhynchus
GGGGGGGCGAGCTGGCCCTTGGTTTATAGATCAGCATGACGTCTGTGTTAGTTTTTAATGGAAGAATAAAAGATGTGGTGTCTGTATAGTGGCTGATATTCACAGTATGTATTTAAATAAATTCCGCAAGGCAGGATGGGAAATATTCGGTTTCCGCTTTTGGAGACCAGACTGTGCGTTTATTCCTGGCAGCACGGGCGACCGGTCTCCATGTCGCCACGCCAAGAAAACACATGATGTCAGACTGGCCGATGCCGGTTTTTTTAAGTAACGATTATCATCTCCTGTGGATTTCAAAATACCGAGTCATGGCAGCCTGTAAAATCTCGGCTGCGGGTCTGGAAGAAGGTGCGTGTTAATGCCCTCAGTGGTGGGCAGCATTCTTACATGGGACTGACAGCCTTCCGGCAAATGAACTGAATTTAACCCCCTTGAACCCCAAGCCACCCCCCCCCAGTCTTATGATGGTGCTTTGGGATCACCACAGGCTGTTTGGAGACTCTGTCTGGTCCCATTACGGAAACGTCCGGAACGAGGGCGGCTGGCGTTGAGTTTATAGCTATTTTTTTAATGGTGGTGCTGGGGGAGGGGGGGGAGGGGCGGGAATGAACGACATGTTCAACAGTTGGCGCTTTGTGTTCCTGAGCCGGCCTTGTGACCCAGACTCCCGAAGCTTATACGCATTTAGTAGTGTCTGTGGTGGGGGGGGGGTTCAGCTGGAAAGCGGATTTCATGAGGCAGCTCCTGGGGTCAGCGTTCCCACCCGCCCCCCCCCTCCCCGTACTGGGAGATGGGCTTTTTTTTTTTTACACATACTGTAAATATGGACAGAAATCTCATCTTAAGCTGGTTTTTCTGCCTTTAAATGGCTTGATTAGTTTATGAAGGGGAGAAGTGTGTGTGTGTGTGTGTGTGTGTGTGTGTGTGTGTGTGTGTGTGTGTATACGCTCATGTACGCCGAGGATGGCTTTTATTCGCTTTTATTTTATTTACACAGAAGGGGAGCAGCCCCGACACACAGCCCTGCATGCCAGGCCCTTCGTTTGGAGGGGGGTCACCCCTTAGACCAACATGCCTCCCCCCTCCTCCCCCTTCCTCCTCTCCCTCCACAGCCCCAGTCTACTTCTGCTGTCCCTTCAGCTGCTGTTTTCTGCCCCAAGATAAACACACCTCCTGTGATTCAAAACTGGGTCTGACCCCCTCATGGGCATCACATCTTGTTTATTTATCTCTGCACCTTTTTTTATTATTTATGTCCAAGGGGAGTGAACAACAATCCCCCGTCACTGACACTGTGCTCTTATAGCCATCCAACATGACAGCCGCAGTGTTTTGTAGAACACAAATTCTCACTATTTAGCATGTTACTATTCATTTGTGTGTATTCTAATGGTTAACTGAATCTTTATTTTTTATTGTTATTATTATTACAATTATTTTCATGAAACTTGTTTTATTCTATATTCTCTGTATTTTAAGGCTTTATGCTTTATTGTACGGTGTCCTTGGGTGCTAGAAAGGCGCCCTTTAAATAAAATGTATTATTATTATTATTATTATTGTTATTATTATTATTGTTATTATTATTATACATTTTTGCTACACTGATAAATAGCTTTAAATATATTGTATGATGGCCTAAGATTTTGCACAGTACAATATGTGTATATTAATATTTATTAGACAGAAAGACAGGCAGAATTTTAATATCATTCCTTTTTATCTTATTTCTTATTAATAGCACATTGCAAAATAATGCATTGCACACTAAGAAATAGGGAAGTCTGTCATATTCAGTGAATCTTTCATCAGAAATGGAGAAGGAGAGATTGCATAAATGCAAAATACACACAGCTCCACGTGGTGGGTGTATGGTGGGGGGGGGAGACTCCCTGAGGGTCCCCAGGTCACTCCTCCTAGGTCATATGGCTCCTTCCAGCATGCAAATGAAATAAGGCAAGACAGCTCAGACCTGCAGTGAATTACATGCCCCTCCCACAGCATGTTATCCTCCATCGAAACTGTCAATAAGTCATATATGTGTGTGGCTACAGTTCAGCAGCCCAACGGAGTTTGGGGGGGGGGGGGGTTCAATACAGCACTGGTGATGTCACACCTGGCTTCCCCACCCAGTGGTTCACATGCAGGCGTAACTGGGGCGTCTGACAGTCAGAGACATTCTGAGAGGCGGCCATGTTTTAAAGAGTGCCCTCAATAGGAGGTAGGTACAGGGGAGAGAGCTGTGAATCTTCCATATCACATACACATCCCCAGCATCTAGGTCAGGGGTCTCTAACTGCAGTCCTGGAGAACCCAGGCCCTGCACGTTTTTGGGCGTCCCCTCATTTAACACCTGAGGTTTGGTGGAACAGGGAAAGAACTAAGCCCTGCTGGGCTGGGGCTCTGTGGGACTGGCGCTGGAGACCCTTGATCTAGGTAGTACAGAAAAGGTAATATGATACAATAATATCATGTTGTTTATTATAACCCTGCACCTCGGACTGGGTCTGAGAGTGAGTCACACTGCAGTTAGCCCTCACACTGTACCAGTGACAGGTAGGGGCTTCCATTCTCCATTAAGAACCGGGGTTAGACGTTTACAGACAAAGGATGAGCACTTTATCTTCTCGGAACTACAGCCCAACTGCCAGACCTCTGAGGTCAGATTGGGTTTGCTCAGGGCTGTACTGAGTCTATAAACATACAATCTAAGGAAGATGGGTTCAGGTTTAGAGGGATGGACCACAAGTGCATAGCTAGCTGAGGGAATTGGAGAAAGTCACTCCGCACAGAGACTGCTACTGTGTGCTAGAGACTGATCTCTGTGCCGTATAACACGCTACACGTTCCTTTCCTGCAAAATGGCTGGGCCTGGCTGCTAGCTGGCACGTTTAACATTTACACTTATTTAGCAGATGCTTTTATTCAGAGCAATGCACATTTTTGAGAAACGTTGTCCCAGGAGCAACTGGGAGTCAAGGGCCCAGTGGTAATATCACTCTGCTGACCCTGGGATCTGAAGAAGTGAGGGTTTGACCATGTAGCTACCTGAGCTAAGCTTCTAGCAGGGTATTGCTTTGAGCTGACTACAGTCAACTATGAGCAGGTGATTGGCCACAAGATGACACAGCAGCGGAGACCACCTGGGGTGGGGGGGGGCAGGGCTGTGGTGTGTGAAGTGTGGGGTTATAGGAAGAGAAGCTGGAGAACGACAGCTGAATCGGAGGTGACGGTTTGGCCAGTAAACAGGGAAAACGCTGCAGCAGGACCTGTATGGTAATGTGGTAACAAGGCCTGCAGTGTTAAGCCCCTCTTCATGCAGGGGGGGCCAGAGACGGACCAGCCCAGCCAGTCACAGGCTTGGCTCACTCCAAAGCTAGGCAAATGCCAACCAATCAAACTTTGAGTTTTTAATGATCGTAAATAGGAAGGAAGCCAGACGAAAAAAAAGAATCTTGTGGGCCAACCTACATCTTTGAAGTAGAGCAGAGGCGATTCTAGGGACTCTGGAGGTCCTGGCGAAAAAAATCCATGGGGCCCCCAACTCACCCTCCCCCAGCATAGTAAAATTGATTACCATCATTTTAGAGTGAAATCTAAATTAATAATATCAACAAAGTGAATTTAAGAAACGCAAGTCCTTTATTTTCACTTTTGCGAAAAATAGAATACACAAATAAAGCAGATGCGTTGTTGAAATGTGCCATGTAATCAGCCACCCTAGAGGGGCCCCTCCCAGCCGGGGGCCCCTGGCCGTTGGGCCCTTGTCTGTCTTGTCACTAAACTGAAGAACTAGATCACAGGGTTAAGGTCAGCTGGTGAATGCGGCTGTGCTATTGCTTCTAGCCCAGATCTGCTATGAATAAATTTATATAAAACTAAATTAAATTAACTTGACTGAAATGCACTTCCTGTAAATCAACTGCATGATCAGTCCTCGGAAGTAAGACTGTAGTAGAGAGACAGAGAACTAGGTAGGAAAACATACAAGCGAGTGAATGGTGACCACTGAGAGGGACCGTCGAAAAAGGGATTAGCAGATATATATAAAAAAAAAAATACACGAAAGGCTTGGTCAGAGAAAACCATGGAGAAGCTGTGAAAAATGTAGGGCAGTGCTATCGTGCACAGGGAGGAAGTGGGTTTAAGAACTGTTGAAGAGTAACAGGAAATAAGCCAAAATTTAGCAGGTCCTACTGTCATCAGCGTAGACAGCCTACCCCTTAACTGAGGCAACCCACAATTACACCAAATAAACATAAATCAAAATAAGCAGTGACTTCATGGAAATATCCAGTGCTCTGTGATGAGGGATCATCAAATAAGTCCTGCAGAAAGACGTTTGCACCACTCTGTTATTAATGCTATTGGAGTTCAAAGAGAATTTGTTATCAAAAGCATCTCAAAGCAGGTTCACGTTATGCAATTTGTAGCATTCGGTTACACTAGGGTTTGATTGGATACCATAAAGTGTATGTTAAAATGCAGACATATCTTTATATACCAGCGTAACATTAACATCATAAGGTGGTCCATCTGAAAATACCAAGCCGATTTACTGTTGTGCAAACCTACAAATGCAGGCAATATTACTTGGACTTGAATGATGGGGTGAAGCTTCACGTTCACGTAATTATGCTTTAAAATCAGATTCAGAAATCCCATATCATTAATGTAATTAAAACAATCTATCAGTCTATATTACTATCAAAAACAAAAGATAAGCATCCACATTCTGCTCTCCTTTTGCTGCAGGCAGGAAGTCAGATATCTGAAATGACTGCGGTAAAGGTCACGTGTTGGTTTTTTCCTCACACGTATACCACTTAGCCTTTGGGTTCAGGATATTTAACGTCCTTCATGCTATTTTAACCATTTCCGATATGAAGCTTTGCTCCAGTTCACACCACTGCGTGTATGATGAATACTTCAGTCTGTGATGCATATCTGAAAATAAGAGTTTCACTCTCATAAAAATGTCTCTAAGCTGGTAAATGTCAAATGAACCAAAAAGAAGCATGTAAAGTGACCAGCAGCCAGGTTAAGTGTTCTGTCGATAGCTGGCCTCCGATCTTTTTTTTTCCATTTAAATGTTTCAAGCAGTTAGCAAGTGCTGTCAGTAACACAGCATCTCAGCCGTTAGGGCCACATCAAATGGCATTTCCCGTTCAAGCGGCATCGCTCGTGGCGTTTACCTATAAATTAATGTGTCGATTACTGATTTTCGTTACCGAATAATCGCTATGCTCTATCTGTGGCCCGTACAAACTTAACGAGACATTGACCCCAAAGACCCACTAATACAAAAAGTACCAGAGACAAAAATTCATTTTACTGCAAAAACAAAAGAGACTGACCTCTCCATATCATTCACTTACATCACGAGGAAACTGGGCTAATGCATCAGTTTAAACAATAATGTATTTTAGCCAAATATATTAAAAATTAAACCTGAACGTGTGCAAATACAAGGTTACAATTGCTGAGCCACTAAAGTTATACGTCTCAATCCGCTGGCAAACACGCGGCGGCGATCCATGACACTAGGTTGTATTTTGTCACATATCCCGGGGCGCAATCCTTATAACATTAGGAAAGAGGACCTCGTGACACGGCGCGCACTCACCTTGGACGCTGTGCAGGTGTAATTGTAAAGTACTGCGAAGCTCTTGATCGCCAACTCGCTCCAACTGCTTGAAAATTTTCTTGATGGTAGTTTTGACACTTTCGTGGCGTTTCACCTCCGCACGAATGGCACTCGAATGTGCTAATTTCATGTTATTCATCTTGACTCAAGGACGGAACCAAAAAATCCACCTGCGCCCCTCAAAAACCCGGCAGACAGTCCCACGAACAACATCAATCAAAATATTAAACGACAGCAATTGTAATAAAGGTTAAAGGATTCCTGATCCTGACGACAGTATCGGTGAGCGCACTTCCTGATTGTAACGAGCAGTCCGATTTCTGCGAGTGACTTTCTTTAGTTTCTTTTGAAGACCACATGGAACTGTGCGGATGCTTAGACCTACCTTCTCTAAACGACATTCACAGATTTCTAACTTTGGTGCGGGGGTATTGGCAGTAATAAACTAAAGCTATTATGTGTCGTAGTATGCCAAAGTATTATTTGATTATCAAGATGGATTGATATCATTGCTTATTGATCTATATTTTCTCCCTATTCCTTTACACTGCCATAAAGTAAGGGCAATTCGAGGTCTCTAACCAGTGCGATCATCATTTCATTTTATAAAAATGAAATATATATTTTTTTTAGATTTAAAATATAGGCCTACACTATATTTATCAAGATCTAATGTAAAGTGATTATAGACTTTAAAAAAACCTTCAGATGCATAACTGAAAATATTGGCCTGCTTCATAAATTATATATAGAAAAACAAAGTTTTACTCTGTAACTGGTAACGAAAACAGGTTGAGAATACTAATTTAACCATGAAAGGTTAATGTTTTGTTTTTAAAAAGTTGCATACTGTCACCACCTTCTGGAAAGTAATAATAATTACTACTCCATACACAATTAAATTGACCATGACAGGTGAAAAAGAGTATCCATATATTTTCCACTTTCCTCCTCCTGTTTGTTTGATAGTATTATGATATGGAAATCCAAACATAACTGCATTTTTGTTCAAGCTGGATGAATGGATCCGTACGCCCTTAATTAGCACGTTATTTTTTTGCAATGTGATACCCGTAAAAAGACGGCAGTTAGAACTATCTAACAACGTGACTGTTAGAATGGGGATTTTATTCATTAGGGAGGCTGAGAGGAGCGTTACATCCGTAACCAACAAAACAGGCTATATACGGGATTATATAAAATATTATATATATTTTCAGACTATATACGGGATTATCAGTGGCGAGAGAAAACAAAACGCAAACTTTCATAAAGACCAACACAAGAGACAGACCAACGGAATGAGTTCACTCCTCACGTGCTTTCACCCCGCCCAAGACTTCCACACCCCCACATGCTCGCAGTATTAGAGTGCTTGAGTGTTAGTACACTTACACTCACCGTGATTAATACCTCAACCAACGATGCTCTTCTTGTTGTTTCAACCCAGTAGGTAAACTCTACCTTTATAAGGCTTGGCTTCAGCTGTGGACCAACCAGGATTTGTTTTCTTGACTGACTTGGCTGGAGTACGAGATATTTTTTACGGGTTTTTGCTCTTTTGGGGTACACTGACATTGTATTTAAAAAAAAAAAAAAGTATCAAAATATTGTTTTTTTCATACATGACATTCTATTTTTTAGTTTTAATTTGATTAGTTTCAAGTTGTCATGGGTGCTCCTTAAAAAAATCTAACAGGGTCACCTTCATTAAATTAAGGTGCATATACTGCATTTTGATTTACATACACACCATTAAAGCTGTTATTGCACAGCTTGTCACATGACTACACAAGCCACCTCAAACTCCTGTACAGCATCTGCTTGATTTTACTTGCTTGTTCAATTTTTATGTTAATTGCTGGGAAGGTCAAACTGTACGTGTCCCTGGCAAAGCTTGTCTGTGTACTACGGCTACGTTTTTAAAAACTATGGCTATTGTAGACATTGCATGTTGATCAAAATGTCCATCAGAATTCAACATGGTATTGACCCCTGGTTAAGTGTGATGTTTAGTTTAAATCCTTTACCAACTTGATTTTAGGTTTAAATAAATCAATGAAGAAAAATTACACTGAACTACTAACATTTTCTGTAATGCAACTGTTGTGCCGTTTTCAGGGAAAATTCGCATGGATATCATAATAGTATATAGAAAAAAATAAGAGACTCCCAAAGTCAAGAGATAGACTCTTCACTACTCTCATAAATTGTCACATCCCACGTGCACAGGCAATGTTGCAAGTGGGCAAGAAAAGCCACATCCTTGACTCATCTGTTTCTTTCAGACAGCTCTTGTGAAGTGTTTGATCACCCAGTTGTTGGACGTAGCCAAGGGGATAGGCTGTGCAAACTCAAGCAAGGGAATCAATTAGCTACAGACGTCTCCCTTGAGCTCTGGACTCTCTTTGCAGGATTGGGCTGGCCGTTGTTGTGCCTGCAAGTCCTTTATAGACGAGGGCAGAATCCTGAGGTCCAGACTCAGATCGCTTGTCGAGGAGAAGCTAAGTTGTTTGAAGACTACGTGAAGTTGTCGATAGCTTTGGATAACATCATTCAAGAGCAGCACCAGTCTCAACCCAGGACCAAACCACCTCGGACCAGTCCATTACCAGCAAGCCTTGAGTCAGAGCCGATGCAGTTAGGAGGAACATCGCTTACCCTGGAAGAGAAACAGCAACAACAACAACCGTACATGTATTGTGGAGCTGGTCACCACATTCACACCTCCCCACTATCACAAATCTCCAAGCGAGACATAAAGGTCGGAGCCTCTTCCCGGTTGAACATCATACAGAAGCAGGTAGTAGCTCCAGGCAAATGCAAGTGAGTGATGTGTCACTGTTCTACTCTGGAGTTGCTGATAACTTTGTCATCGTCAAGTTTGTAGAGAAATTTGCTGTCCCCCTAGCAGGTTGCCTGACCTCTTAGGGTTCACGTGTCTTAGGGTTCACGTGTCTTAGGGTTCATGTGTCTGAAAGTACGAAGCTCCTTTCCACTTACATCACATCAATGGATTTCATTAAGCAACATTTTGGAATACTGGTCAACGACTAGTACTCCATCCTGTCTGTGATGGGGACAGTTCGGTTATGAAATCCATACTGATGTGCGAAACATTCTTTGTGGCACTGCAAAGACTCCAAGGTCCCGGCTGGCATCAACGTAGGGGTCTTCACTTGGTCGCATATGTGACACGCAAGCACATAATCCCAGACATCTACCAATGAGGGCCACCAAAACGTGCGGTTGATGAGGTTCAAAGTCTGGGTTATTTCCAGGTGACCCGAACAGAAGGAAGTGTGAACCCAGATCATCAATGTAAATTATCAGGAACTGATAATGCCACAGAACACTTTGTTAATGAATGATTGAAAAATGACTGCCGCATTATCTAATCCATAAGGCATCACCAGGTACTCATAGTGCCCTCTAGTGGTTACGAACACAGTTTTCAGTCATCCCCTTCTCTTATATGGATGCTCCAGATCTGTCAGGATCAGTGGTAATGGATATCATTTCAACCACTTCCAGTGGCCATGCTACCTAACACTAAGGCAGAATTGGAAGTGAGGTGGTTACCTTGCCTTATCCAGTACCAGCATTCACCGGCATCCTTCCCTAGGAGGGATGACTGAACACCCGCCTTGGGGCCTCTGAGAAGCTGGTGTCACAGTGACATACAGGGTTATTTTGATGTGACAACTTCCAAAGGTAACAGAGACATAATAAATTGCACCTTCCCTTACATAATTTGGATGTTATCAGAATAGTGATCAGATACAGAGCACATTGCTTAAAAAAAGCCATTACAGCAATCGGGGTGTCCATCAAACTTATCGGGTAAAAGGACAGGAGTTACTGGAGAGGTAGAAGACACAGAAGCTGCCATGGTGGCCTGGCTTGACGCAGGAAGGTGGGGCAACCCCTCACTTAATAAATGAACCAAATCATTTAGCTGTCCCTATTGCTGTGGCAGCCTTCTTCCCACCTCTGCTGGATCCATGAAGAAGGCAAAGTATTCTGTAATGAAGACGCAGACAGGATCCACGTGCAGCGTGGAAGGCGGGTTAATTAGAAGACAGGAGTTGTGGTCGAGCACAGGCTCAAAGATCTCGAACAATCCAATAACAAAATGGAGGGACAGGCTCAACTTCGGTAATACGAAGGCAATCCATGAGGCAACCAGAACCAGAGAGACACAAAGGCAAGAATCGAAAATGCAGACCGTGGAGACTATAGGTCATACGAATACAAGCACGGTCATCCATAACACTCTGTATGCTACAAAACACTCAAGCATTTAATAATGTTCCAATGTTGCAGTCCGCACATAAAAACATAGTCCCTATAAGGATTGAATGTCTGGTCAGACTGTTCACTGGAAGCAGCAAGTCTGTTAGGTTACCATAGAAGCCATCAACAGACACTTGTATTATGAAAACCAAGGAGTTATGCTGATAATGACCACATATTTATGATTAAAAAGGCACTTAAGTTATTATACGAACATATTTAATAAAACATTAAAACATCATAATATAGAACTGTTATTAGGCTGCTGGAACTGCCTGTGCAGTTGCAGGAAAACGATCAACACCCGCATGACATCTCTGGACCAATAAGAAAACAGTATGTACCAAAGCCGAGGTTGATATAAATGTAAATGATTGGGCAGGATCACTGGTGGCTGCTGATGACTCCGGGAAGCCAATCTGCATTGGCGGGGCTGTTCAGGAGAAGCTGGGTGTGGCTGCAGTTCATCTGGTGTGGGCCTGACGCCTCCTCTATGTTCATCTTCATGGGACAAATTAAATCATCTTTCTAACATCATTAAAATCATCAGCATGAAAAATATAACATGAAAAGTCATGGATCTGCAAGCACTGAAGCACTATTACAACAGAACTGAATTAACTTCGGCTTCAGCAATTTAGGAAAAAAAGGAACAGGCGGAAGGTTAAGTGAAATGTGAAAGAGATCCGTTTTCAAAACACTTAACTGATACAGGAATGTGATTGTGTATGTTTTGGGGGGCAGGGGAGCGGGGACTATCCCAAACAGCACAGGTACGTTATATTGACCTACCCTTGACAAATGCACAGTCACAAATCATGGAAAACTGTCAAATATCAGCTGTCATAACTGCATATTTTTGGACTATGGGAGGAAACAGGCAAAACATGAGAAGAACATGCAGGGTGTAACCCCATAACCCTGGAGGTGTAAGCTGACAGTGATACCCAGTGGCACCCATGATTATAATCAAATGGTATGCATTTCATTTTACCCAAATGAAAAATTAAGCTTAAACCAGAAATTCAGCAAATATACTCAGGATAGTAGTCAAGTTCATCCATCCACCACAAAATATCGTATACAGAGTAGTACTGTGATGCCATTTAATTCAAAATGTATTTGAAATCAAATACGCTTACGACGTCCCTCATTAAAATAATACGCATTTTACTTAAGTAAAATTATTTAGGCTGGATGGAAAATGGTTGACGATATGAAGATTGAGTTGGACACAAAACATAACTTAGATATTTGATGAGAACAGGCCTTAAAAGAGGCTTGTCATAAAATACGTAGTTTGTGATTTATTATGTACTCGCCTTGCAATGCGCATTCGAAAAAAAAAGTTTCGAGTAAATAAATCTAAAATAACGTAAAAATTTCTTCGGGCAGTAAAGGAGATGCGAACCTGCGACGCGCGGAACGGGCTGCGTGCGGAGGGCGGGGCCTGGGGCTCCGTGACACGCTGACGGCTGCGCCGGACGAGCTGGGCAGCGGAAGTTGGTGAGCCCTCGGCCGGTGGTGGTGGTGAGGGAGCTCGGCTCTGACAAAGCGCTGGGCTCTTCCTCTCTCTTTACAGTTGTCAAGTGGACGCGAACAGCGTAGAAGCTTCGGCCGCCGGCTGTGGAAGCCGACCGGGTGCAAAATGGCGTGTGGCGGCTTTACGTGCTCGAAAAACGCCCTTTGTTCCCTGAACGTGGTTTACATGGTGAGTGATCGCCGGAGCCCCGTTAGCTGCCTCGGCCCGGTGTATGTGGGTCGTTCATCTAGGGCCGAGCCGGGGCATAAGCTCAGTACTGGCGCTTAGTCACCCGGCGATTCCCGCTTAGCCTAGCCCGCTAGCAAGCTGCTTCGTACTGATTTTCTAAGGTAAACTTGAATGTATTTATATACGATGTTTTATCGTATGTTACAACATGTCGGCTTTATTTGGACGAGAAGTTGATCAGTGCAGTATCGTATGCGCTCCATTAGCCTAATGTGGATAATCGCGACCACACTGCGTATGGTCTGGCGGGCGAGCCGCGTCACGGACATGCCGGCACTGCTGGCCGGCTGGCGGCGCGTTTTATTGTATTTTATTGACTTTCTGTTGATCGTTGATCGTCGCCTTTTTTATTGGACCGCGTGACTTTGAGGAAGCAGAAACGCGGAGGTGATGCGGGCAGCCAGGCCGCCGGCGGGCGCAGCGCCCTCTTCGTCTCTCTGCGTCTATTTAATGCGATTAATTAAGTCACACACAATGCAAGATTGTACAGTGCTGCTGATTTATTGCTGACTTATTTCTCCACTATTTAAAAAAAATGTGTTCTTCCTGAAAATAGGACGCAGTCTTTTATTTGCGGCTGTCATATGAAAGCGATGGCAGCATGCATTTAGACGTGTTTAAATAGGTAGTTAGAAAAGGAATTCCAGCAACTGTTTTCTTGCTAAGAGGCTGTCAGTTCTTTTTCCCTTGGGGGTGCAATATGCCGTTATATTTATTTCGACTCTTTGATAAAGTTGTCCTGAGTTGACATTTGTCAGAGTATTTGGACAGCTGGGCTGGTCTAGTGTTACCGGTAGATCTGCTGCTGGTTCTGTAACAGATAGTTATTGGGCGAGTACTGTGAAAAATAAGTCACATCAGGTAGACATTTGGCTTCAGTTCTCCTGGAGTTTGGAAAGAACAAAGAAGAAACAGGTCATTTTTTAAAAGGATATTTAATGCGAGGCTTGTTTTGCATGAGGCTTTTAATCTTATGGCTTGTCCAGCTCTCAGTAATAAATTATGCCTTTACATGAGGTTAACTGGTGGTAATGTGTATGCAAATCTAGCGTCGAAATCTCAAGCCAAAGAGGTATCGTCGAAGGGGCAGCTACCGCATCCTTGGCTGAAGAACAAGTACTGGATGCTGTTATTAGTTTGGTTTGTTAGCTGCTAGCCACCATCAGTAAAGTGACCAGGAATATAGACTGCTTTCCATTGCTAAGCAAAAGTAACTCCTACTAACTATATTGCCTCTATATCCAGGTGTGATTAAATCTGTGGATTCATTAAGGATGCTGCATATGAACACATATGTGTGTTCAGTCAGTTTGTTAATCATTTGCTTTGATAGAGGATGTACTCAGTACAGCTGGTGCTCCAATTTTGGTGTCATTTATCAGAATATGCTTGTTTAACGGGTATACCTTCTCAGGTATTTTATTTAAGAGATACTCAGTGTACCTCTTATTCTGTCTCTTCCCTAAATAATATGTCTTATATTCATTGAAGATGTTCCTTTCATGGTTTGCATGCAGACGGAGCTTGTTTAAATCAGGGAGTCCGCAGTATTTTTGTTGCATTTTGTAAACCTGCCATCGATGGAAAATGAATCATGGCATTTTGAATGCTTGGAGCCTTGTTTTGCTTGGATACTTTTCGTGTTTTCGTGTGCCTGAAATTTGTAAAGGATTGCCAAGGATAGGGAGCTCACAGGGACTCCTTCAGGGAAGTAAGGACAGGCTGACTGTATTTGGTGTATGTGGCACTGTATGTATAAATAGACAAACGTCATTTTGTGTGACCAATCTGGAATATAAGTTTGAGGTTAATATGGTGCTAAGCTGGAATGAAAATCAGCACATCCTTTAGCCTGCAAGTTTAATTAGTGTAACGTACCAGTTTTACATAGACTTCACCTCGGTCACTTCTCCAAATATCAGCCATGTCTAAATTAGCATAAGTGCTCTCTGTCTATCGGTGCATTAGATTTCCTTTTGCAGCCATGCTCTTACAGTCATGTCACAGAATGCTTCATTGCTAATTTTTAGTTTATGCATGTATTATTTTTGAGGTTATGCTTCCTTTTAAACAGAACACAGGTTCCAAATGCTGCTCCTTTTTTTTATTATTATTATTCATATTCATGATGTCTCTGAATTTTTGCTTCAGTAGATATTGCACTCTGCGTTTCATACCTGCCCTTCAGAGGATTCCCCATGATTATAATTTAAATGATTTATATCATTGTTTATGCTCTCTGTTTAGCTAGTGGGGCTGCTGCTGATTGGGGTAGCAGCCTGGGCCAAAGGATTCGGCATTGTCTTCAGCATCCACATCATTGGCGGCGTGATCGCTGTGGGTGTTTTCCTGCTGCTCATCGCCATCGTTGGCCTCATTGGAGCCCTCAATCATCACCAAGTCATGCTCTTCTTTGTATCTTTTCTGGCCCCAGCTGTAGTGTAAGGTGGCAAGAGCTGCCTGGCTTCCAGTGTAGATTATGTACTGTTTTATATCATTACCTGTCACAATGAGTTTACTGGTCTTTTAATCAAAATTTAATTGGCAAAATTTGTTTGATTTGGCAAAATTTGTTTTTGTGATTAATATTAGAGATAATGGTAAAACAACACATTACTGCTACACTGCCAGTGACATTTCCTTCACTGCTTCGTCAGTATATGGTCATTCTCCTCCTAGTATTCCTTTTCCAGTTTGGAGTATCCTGTTCCTGCTTGGCGATGAACCGTTCACAACAAGTGAGTATCTGGAAATATGTTGGATTTCTTCTTTGTAAAAATGTCTTACACATTCTTCTTCTCTGGGTCATTATTGTTCAAATGTCCCCACGCCCCCTTCACTCGTCTTTTTAATCATTTCTGCTGTCTCCCTTTCCCTCATCACCCATATCCTCATCCTTCCTAATCGCCCACTTGCACCTCTGTCTCATACCTACAGGTGGCGCTCCTGAACGCAACCTGGAAAATATTACATAACGAAACAAAGGTTGAGCTGGAGATGAATCTGAACTGCTGCGGACTGCTGAACATCTCAAGCGACTATCAGTACTTTCTGAGTGATGTTTCTTCTTGCCATGCTGTAAGTAGCTCTACACTGAGACATGGGCTGTTTTTCTGCATTAGTCATTAGGACTGGAAACCTCTAGCTGTGGTTAATGAATCTAAAGCAAAGGTTGTGTTAGTCACCATCCAAAACTCTGACTGTGTCAAAACAGTTTTAATTACATAGTGCCATAGTTGCATTCATTTGCCCCAAGACATTTAACAGGAATATGTGACAGTACATCATTCATGGATGCTAAATTGTTAATGATACAGGAGAAATCATATTTGAAATTTCAGTAATAAATGAAAATTGAATTTAATTAAAAATCCTATACTTCTCCAGAGTCAAATGCTTACCCATGTGACTGAATATGTAGAAATATAGAAACTCCAACTTAAAGCAGGGGCGTGCAACCAGTGTGGCCAGTGCGTAGTTTCTGGCCTAGCCGTCTATTCCAGTCACCAGTTCTGTGCTTTAAAACAAATGGAACTTGCCTAGAAAGGCCAGAAAGCTTAAAATGCTACCTTTTCTGTTTTGGATTGTTCCCCTTTTCTTTTATTTATTTTAATATTTCACTCAATTCTTCATATACAACATCCTCTGTTTCAGTAAACCTGTGGCCTCTCAAATGTCTTTTTTTAATAATACCTAGTATGGTCCCTTATATCTTAATACCTTATGGAGATTAATCATGTGTATTTTTGTTTTGATTTAAAGGTAAATGTTTGTTATATTTTTTGAGTGGGACTGAATAAATCACCAAATTCTCAGGACACAACGAACGCCGCAACAATCAGCTTAATTGAAAGAGCAGGAATGAGCAGGAGAGGGTTTGAGTGATAGTGATTGGCTGGGAATCAGCTGTGGTTTGAGGCTTCAACTTGGAGACACAGGAAGAGTTCTGGTTGCCTGCTATAACTATGGAAGGAGAGAACCTGGTGAAATGTGAATTAATTCATTAACCATGATGATTGGCAGACTAAGAGTTCCCAGAAAAACGTCTAATCCTATTAAATTAAAGCAACTTGTTGATCTGTGCTTGGTATCTTTTGAGAACTGGATCTAACAGGTATGAACATGCCGCCTATGACTGTTTCCTTCCCAGCAATGTCGGAAGAATCGCTGCCAGACCTGCGGAGATAAAATGCTTGACCACTCGGCGGAAGCCCTGAAGATCCTGGGCGGGGTCGGCCTGTTCTTCAGCTTCACAGAGGTCAGCTTGTCTTACCTGGAGAGCAAGGCCAAAGTTCTCCTCCACATTATCACTAACACCCCCCCCCGAGCTTCCCACCAGTGTGTCACATGGGTTTGTCGTTCGTTTCAGATCTTGGGCGTGTGGCTTGCTGCTCGATACAGGAACCAGAAGGACCCCAGGGCCAATCCCAGTGCTTTTCTATAGGGCTGCCGATGGGAATGCAGAGGAATGCGCACACACCCACAGACACAGACACTGCGCGCAGCACGGACATGCACACCCACACCACGTGCCATGTAAACACACAGCAAGTACTCGCTCTACAATCCTTTCTCATTTTCTACTGAGCCATTTATCATATATGCACAGGAACGCATACACGGACACAAGAAATATTATTGTTGACAAGCAGAGACTACAAAAAAGCATGTGGGCACAAACATTCGTAATCCATACAGTATTTTCTGGTGTTTGTACAGTAGTTCCTGAGGACTTTGGTTCCCTGTTTATAACTTTTTACCTTCTTTAGTCCTGCCTGACCTCCTCGGACTTTTGTTCCCGCCAGACATAATTACCTTGTTCTGCCTTTTTCTTAACTGAGTGATCACCTGGTCTAGTCTGCCTTTCTCAAGTCCTTGTCCACATACGCAGCCTCCCCAGCGTGCGATCTGTGAACTTGCCATGCCTCTTGCCCCCCCGCCCCCGTGGTCTCTCAGGGGATAGATACAGCTGAAACACCACATTCTCAATTTTAGCCACACAGTGAGATCCTGGCAGTGTGATGTCAGTGTTCTATGTTGACCAGGGGAACATCTGCTCCGAGCCTCAGAGTGGCTTAACCTTTTCTCTAACCTGCTCCCCTTTTAAGACTGTTTTGGACATTACTAGGAGAAAGTCATGCCTTGATGTCATTATACATGCCTTTTTAGTGTAGTTTATTACCATGAGTGTGCCACTTAGATAATGAAGTTCATATGGTATGTGATAGTCTATTTTTGTGTTTTTTTTTTTTGTAAAAAAAGTAGAGTATGGCTTTAAATGCTAAGGGACAGCAGTAGCCAATGTCGTATCTGAGATATGGCTAACCTGGATGATGGTGAAGATGGAAAAAATGTAAGCCAAACTCTGTGAATGGCAGTCATACAGGAAGCGTCTCATGGTGTCAGCTGTAATATCCACGTGACAGGCATTGAGGCCAGCTGGTCTCAACAGTCTCACTTTTTTATTCCGCCACCTCTGTGGACATGTGTTCCCGAAAAAATAATCAGGGTCTCTGACCTTTTGTGCCGAAGCAGAAGACATCCCTCTAGTGAGTGCAAGACGGACGACATTATCGGATTCCTGCATTGCAGACGTCTCTTCACCTTAGCCAGGTCTAATGACCATGAACCGCGCGAAAACCCTGCTCACTATATCCCAGCCATAACAAACTCGTTAAAATATATGCATAAAAATGCTCTTCATTATAAAAATTATATTCTGCACCTTAGCTTATGGTTTTTATAAATATTCTAACGGTGTCATTCGCACAATTCTATGTAGGTGAGATGGGGTGATCACATTTAAAGGTACGTTATTGCATCGCCATGTCAATAAATTGATCAGCACGTTATCTATAAGTTATGTCCCTACAAATGAACTGCGTGGTGTGTGGTGCATATGGCTTTAATGGCTGCGGGATATTTTTGATGAGTTGCGTCTTAAGCGTATTGAAAATCTATGAAAACGGTTCCATTTGCTGGCATGTGGTAGAAGGGATTCCTGATCCAGATGGGAAAGGGTATGTGCTCCACCATGCCTGATTCAGGATGTTCTCTGCAGCATTTGCTGATACTTATTTAAATGTAAATGGAGTACTTGTGATGATTTTAAAACAAGTCCAGTCCATATGCATGTTTTGATAGTTTTTATATGGAGTTAAACCAGAATGAGAAACTCATCTCAAGTATTTGTCTTGATGGTTGATTAGGATGTTCTATCTAGAGAAAAGACAAACCCATCCCAGAATACTCAGGCCCGTAGCAGAATGGCTTCCGCTCTTGTTTAAAAACGCAGACCTGCAACATGCCTATTTGTCACGGTTGGGTTCTTTCTCAGCTGTTTGTTTTTTGTCAAATGAGCAGTGCCAGTGTCAAATTTTGTTTTGTTTTTTTACACATTTTAAGTATTAATTTATTCTTTTTCCCTTTGCTTCCTGAAGAAATGATTTGCAGAGATAGGAATTTAGTTCCATGCAGTTGCAGTTACTGTCTGTTGACACTAAAGCGCAGCCTCGAGCGTCACCACAAAACCACATGATCTGTATTTCTGATTAACTATGATGTTACTCAAAGAGATGTAAATTTTTCTTAATATTGAAATAAAACTGCAAAACTTTAGCTAACTCCAATTTCATATCCTGCTGAAGCCCCTCAAGTTCCTTCCTGATTAAAGTTGCCAGTGACCCTTCGGGGGCCGCACTTCCTGCACCCCCCCACAGACTCATACCGGCATGTGAGAACACGCCTTCTCGCAGAGCAGCGTTTATTTGTCATGACTATATTAATACAGTTACTTTACAGTAGTTTGTACTAATACTCATGTGTTGCATGTCTAAAGTTAGCATGGAAGGGTTAGAGCAGCAGAAACTGGAGTGAAGTCGAGGCAGAGACACACGCGACATGGAAACACAGTGATATTCCCTACAGATGACTGTCTAACACACCCATAGGTTTTATTGACCCAAATACGAGTTTGTTTCTCTAACATCCTAAAGCCAGCTGTTGACTTGTCCCTGTATCAGTATGTTGCTATCTATCAGTAAAGTGATGACATTAGTTATGACGCTTAGTATCTGCTGGCAAAAGTATGTGTTGGGTCATTTGGTCCTGACAAAGTTACTGCCACTGACCTTTGACTGCCCCATGTGCACCCCCCCCGAGCACTGGTCAAAATGTAATTTACTATATAAACCATTAGTTGCATCATCTCCAGCAGGCAAACCTAACAATTATGGACTGAAATCTTGGGGTACAAATATATACTGGCATCAATGTCACACCACACCCCCCCCCCCCCCCCCCCCCCCACATATTCCCACCCTGGGATCCAGTGCCTGGATTGGCTGTTCAAAGTTCCATTTTCAATCAATGCCTTTAGTTATTTGCTCAGACCTACTGCAGACTCATCCTATGCCCAGAAAAAGGCCAGCTGTGGTCACAATATTCCCTGGCTCTATGGCCCCTTCATCCCTCCTGAAAATAAGGATGCTCCAGAGCATTCAAGGCAGAGATTCTTCGTAGCGGGTCAAAGGTTAGCATCTCCTGTAAAAAAAGAATATTTACACATTAAAATTAAATAATACATTTTCTGAATTTGATACAGAACTTCTTGCCTGCAATGGGCTTGACATCACACTGACCTTTCCCCTAATTCTGCCAAGCCACATTCATCTTACCTTCAACAAATCTGCCCCCTGGTGGCTGATTTCAGGGACGCAATCTGTGATCGGACTGGGACCACAGGGGCTGAAAAGGCATCGTGAGAGCGTGACATCTGGCGGCCATTCTTCCTCTGACGGCAAGCCAATCACACTGCAGAAATTTTGGAAAAGGAGAAGGTACAGAGCTGTTCTGGAAACACAAAAGCGTGGTTTAACTTCTACTTCCTAGATACCGCACTTAATACTCACTCGAAAATTTTCCGTAGCTGATCCACTTCTGAGTCACCACAGAACAAAGGCCTGAGGGGAGATTTGGAGTGATGAGAGAGCGTGTCATTCCAGAAAGCAGTGTTCCCATAACGAGACGCAAAAGGGCGTTCCGAGCGTGTCACCGTGAGCTGTAAGGCACAGTGCCTGTTTTGTGTCAGGCCTACTGCCACTTGTCAGAGTGATTAGAAGTTCCTGCATCAACCCTCCCCTTATTTGCACACTGTGACAGTTGGTCTTGAGTCAGATTGATAAAAAGGCATTTGGATTTCCATCTTTATCAGTGAACCACAGGTTAGAGGGTGCACCGCTCCAATTAACCACATGATGTCAGCAAAAGACCTTACAGAACAAAAGGCACTTCAGGCTGATACACATGCTGCTGCAGAGGGCCTAAAATGGACGGTTCTCCCATGTGTAAACAAACTCAGCTTGACTCACTTGCGTCGGAACATCTCTGCGAAGATGCAGCCTGTACTCCATATGTCAACTGGAGTCGCGTAGGAAGCCTGAAGCAGAACTTCTGGGGCACGATACCACAGTGTGACCACCTAAGAGAATGAAAATGTGCAGGGGGTTTGTCATGGAGCGGGCCGTGGGTGTCAGGAATGGTGTGAACCAAGGGGAATGACTTTGAGCTCTATCACCCATCTGAACATCAATGGTCAGTATCCTGCTCACGGTGAACAATGGGGAAAACAAAAAAAAGTTGACTCAAGGCGAGTAGAAAGGTGACCTAGCTAACTTTATTTTAACAGTGCGCCATTCTCCAAAAATGCTCTGCTGGCCCAGTGGCTGAACAGCACCAAAGAGAGGCACGTCCTTACCACCGGGGTCAACGCCATGTGACAGCTGTAGATGCGGGCCAGGCCGAAATCCGCCAGCTTCACCTGCCCTCGGCTGGTCACCAGGATGTTCTCCGGCTTCAGGTCCCGGTGCAGGACGCAGTTGGAGTGAAGAAACGCCAATCCGTGCAACAACTGATGCATCAAGTCCTATCAAGGAGTGGAACCAATTAGTTCTTTGAACGGCTTGGTTGAACTACAAAGGCCAGCAGGATGCAAAACTGCTGAATTTAAAACACCTAGAGATTCAAAGGTGGGGGGGGGGGGGCACGTGCTTACTCGTATCCGGTCTGCGGGGAGTCCTGGAGCGGGGGCCTTGCTCAGGTAGGTCTTGAGATCTTGATCCACATGCTCAAACACCAGAGTTACCTTGGTCTCCTGGTCTGTCCGCAGGGTGGCACACACATCCATGAGCCTGGGGCACGACACCCACACATTGACACTTCAGGTGACGCCCCCTAACCTCACGTTCACAGAGACCTGCTCGATGTCGGCATAGTGCCATCTTACTTGACCACGTTCGGATGTTCAAACTGCTCCAGTCGCTTGAGCAAGGCCACTTCTCTGACTGTGGACAAGGGAAGGCCATCCTGGTTGGTCTGCACACGCACGCTCTTCAGAGCCACAAACTGGCCGCTCTGGCGGTCCCGTGCTTTGTAGACCGTCCCATAGGCCCCGCCGCCAATTTCGGCAACACGCTCGTACTGCCGCCCGCACTCCTGCGCCATCGCCCAGCCCGCCAGCTACAAGTCAGGATGGAATTAAAAATACCCTCATTTACATTCCTTATGATTCTCATTTATTTATATTGAACAATAACACCAACAACATTTAATATAATTAGCTCTGCTATCAAAAAGAGCAGGGTCTTCCTCCCAGAAATAATCTTATAATTTGTAAGGTTGTAAAGTCACAACATCACTGTTTTTAAGTTTGAAATCCATCTTCCAATACTTCCCCCCCCCCCCCGCCCCCAATACTCAGTGTTCAACTCTAAGCTCATAACCTGTCTCATACCCATATATTGGCCCCATCTCCACTCTTTTCGTATTTATGCCCCTGGTCACGAAACCCCAGTCAGCCGAATTCCTGAGCAGGGGCTGAAGTGAAGGTGGTTTCGGAATCTGACCTGATATCCAATGAAACAAGAGTCGAGTCAAAAAGGCATTCCTGAGGCAGACCACAGAGCCTCAGGCACCCTGTCGACAGTGAAAGAAAGGGAAAGTTAATAGGAAACAACTTGGATACATTTCCATATTTCAGCTGTGTCACAGCATCAAGAAGCAGCCTGTCACTGGAAACACTTTTTCTAAAAGTAATCACCCTGTTCGGGGTAAACCTCAGCTTTGCACTGTCTGAGGTAAGCAGCACACCTCCCAGAACCCTGACCAAATAAGCCGGAAGATGGATGGATTGTCATTTTTTTCCCAAGATCATATCCACTGCAGTTATATTTAAATATTAAATTTAACAGACAAAACTCATTTATTGGTTGATAACGACAATTATATCTTATCAAAAAAGTTATCTTGAAGTATATTTACGTCTTGGGGGGGAGAGAATGGAGAGGTTAATGTGTCTATATTGCTGCTCTTGTCATGGGTTACGATTAATCACCTTTTGCATACATTTATGAATCGTAAAGTAAAGGGACGGGGTAGATGATTTCTGTGCGATGTACAAACACTGTATGCATTCCGCAAACAAGAAAGCATTCTTCAATCGTATTTGAAATTAGAAACCCAGCATTTCGTAGAATCGACTCAAAATGGAATGAAGGGCTAGCAGCCCCCACAGCTCCGTCTGCGGCATGCGGATATCCTGTAGAACTGCAAGCGACACGCAGGCCTTCCTGAGCGGGCTGTCAGGACGAGCCGACAAGTTCAGCTCTGGGGCGGAGGACGTTCGTTATTAGCAGCTCCGGTGTTTTAATAAAGCAAGCATCACTTTAGTTTCGGACGCCTTTTAAAGCGAGTTCGATGTGGCCACTGTCACCTGGGGGTGGCGGGGGGGGGAGCGGAAGGCCAAGCGCGTCAGATGATGACTCGGCCAGGGCGAAGCGAAAGCGCTTCCCGCGAACACGTGGTGCATAATAAAAGCGCTCTTTTCTTTGTTAATTAATCGCTAAAGAGCGCACTCCGGAGGGTCCCTGAACCTCCAGCCCCTCGATACTGCGTCCCTAAAGCCAATACGGGATGATCGATCCCGACTTTGGCAGCCAAGTAGCCAATATGGGACGAAGGGGATACAATGTAAACAAATAAACTTTAAAAGTAATTAAGAAAGTAACGTTTCATGTAGATGCAAAATGGGAAAGTAATCGAAGCAGCACTAACATGAACAAACATTTTAAAAAACAACACCTTACGTATCAACAACATGCCGGCCTAATAAATACCCATTTAAAAACCCAAATATGCATGAAATGGATAAGACGCCTCACTCACCACGCTTTTTTACTTCTTTATACAGCCAGCCGAGTTGCTCTAATTCACGAACAAAATCATCTCCCGCATCGACTTCTTTTTGCCCCCAATAAGTCTGATCAGCGGCAGCTCGGGGTATTTCTCTGCTTATATTATCGCACAAAATGTTTTTTTTAAAAAAAACACACAAAACTTTGACCTGACTTCACTTTTTCCAAACACTTCTAGCGAATACCATACTTAAAGTCCTTCCTGCGGCGCCAAAGGCGGGGCTGGCACGCCCTTTCACTTTGGTACAGCCAATCAGATTCTTCCCACTGAAAAAAACCCGCCTGACTAGGATAGTCACTCCCACCAGTTTTGACCGCTAAAATATATAAATTAAGCTTAAAACGCTTAATGTATATTCAGGAGATGCAAATACTGCCTGCAGGCCTTCCGTTAAGTTTCATTTATAACAATAAGTGCCAGTTTTATGCATCATATTGTGTATGAAAATATAGATTACGAGTAGTGCCTTTCGTAATAGTTGTAGGATATCAAATAGGTATCTGTTGTCGACAATAGAGAAACGACTATTATTTAGCACTATAGCTTTTAACACGTTTGTGTATGTCCTGGGTTGTTATTTTTAAAAAAGTTTGAATGCATTTATGTGCAACTTATCAGACAGGGCTGGCTTTGCACGTCAGTGCAGACTGTGACAGGCTCCCCTCCGCCTCCACGACGCGAGAGATTAGTGTCGTGGCGCTGGCTGAGCCCGCGGATCCTCCCTTCCTCCTGTAATACTGCAATTGGTCGAAAACCGCTGTTGCTAGGCTCGCCTGCTGCTCTGCCTGGCCGGGAGAACCCCTACATTCCGGAGTAAAGTGGGAGAGACGACGCCATGCGTTTAACACAAATGATGCATTCTTCAATTCATGGCTCCTCAAAGATAGCAGCGATGAATGCCAGCGCCAAAAAAGGCTGCGCAGTTTGTCTTCTGCTTTTTTTTTTATCAAGAAAGCGCAGCTGTGTAAATTGTGTATAGTGAAATATTTTATGACCCGCAAATTGGTCACTACGATGTATTAATTCTTTGGGTTCTGGCCAAGAATTATGGTATTCACACGATTAAGACTAACGATAAAAAAATCAACAACAAAAAATCTCCAAACACAATAATGTCATATGTAACGTTTTTTTTTCCAGCGTGATTGCAAAGGTATTTATTGTGTGTGTGTTCGGGGATCCTTATTCTACTCCAAAAAAGAAAATCCCTTATATGTGTGTATTATTGTTAAGGAAGGAAGCTACGTTAGATGGGAGACGGTTTTTTCTGGTGGCTGCCTCTGATTATTTTAAACCAACAGCTAGGTCACATATGGTGGGAAAATGAAATTTATTGCAAAATTACGAGAAACAATACATGTATGCGTGTATTGGATACATATATGTGTGTACTGGAGTATTGGTTAAGTTACTGAACTGCTCTGTTCGCGATGTACGCGGTAATCTTGGATTCAAATAGTATGATGCGTGAATCAGATCATTGTTTTCCAAAATGATAAGAATGAGGAATCAATACATAAGAAATAGCGAGGACACAGACAATGGAAGGTGCAGAATGTGTCAGTTTCAGGTGTTTTATTTGTTTTATATTTATTTATTTATTGGTAGGTCAACATTATAAAAGGCAGTTGTATGTCAGTCTGCCTGTTACCGCGGCCATTATCTGGTTGGTTGGATTAATAAGGTCTGAGGTTTCTCATATGGGTGCTTGGTTATGTAGTGATTGTGGGTTTTTCGTGTGCTGGTTATGGGTTCAAATACCAAGAAACTCTCCACTATAGTGTACTTCAGCAACAAAATACATTCAGGTCCTTAAATGATTAAATGAAAGCAGCAGACAAGCAAAATGTACTGAGAATTAAAACTTTAAGTAATCTATCCAGATAACAGGCAGGCAATGTTTTCCCATGCAATCATTACAGCTGTTCGTTAACAATTAGCTAGCTAACTTTGGATATAATGTGCACTATGCTTAATTGTGCCTCCAAATTCCTTAAACAAGCTTTCACTTAATTCTAGTCTCAGAAGACTGTAGTCAAGGCTTGTTTCATCTACTTACACGTCCAGAGTCATTTGTGTTTGTTTCAGCATTTGCTGAAAAGAGAAGCTAAGCATCTAACGGCTTTTTTCTTGCATACAAATATGCATGGTTAAATATCTTTGCAGATAAATGTGTATGTGTGTGTGTGTGTGTAAGCAAAATTTGACTTTCTGGATGAAAACACATTTTTAAATTTAATTATAAATGTAAATAAACAAAGGCCGGAGGCCTGGAGCTTCTCTTAAGCAGCAGAGAGCACAAGGTTGGGTTACACCCTGGTCAGGATGCAGTCCATCGCAGACCTGGATGGATGGATGGATGGATGGATGAAATAAGCAATACTAAATGATACCCATATGATTTTACAATCAAAACAAAGGACGATTTTCAGGTCTACTTTAGTGGTAGCTGTGTGGCAGGGTACTAAGTCGGGGGACGGTGCCCTCTTGTGATCAAATTGCAGCATGCCACACTAAACAAGGTCTCCTCAGAGCCAGTAGGTGAAGCCTACTAATAGAGAATTTTAAAATGTATTGATACAAATGAAGTACCGCCGTTAAATTGTGGGGTGACATGGTGGCTCACACCTGCAAAAACAGGAGAGACGCTTATTTACTGTTCACAAGGTGCACGTCATGATGGACCATGTGTTGTTATTTACTTTTACTGTGTGTTAAATTCCACTAGTACGTCTGTGAGAATGGCAGTGTTGTGCAAGTATCAAACGCTAGCAGAATTAACATTTGCTTGTGTAAATTTGCATTCCAAATGCAGTCTGTTCAGCTCTTCTGTAGTACTTTTTAAATAGGAGGTTGGAAATGTTCAAGTTTTGAGTTTTCGGTAATGCACCATTACATCGCGATGTGTAATCATACTAATAATAAGTAATATATAGAACATGTGCTTTTTCCCCCATATAATCCATGTGCAGAACACCGGTATCTCCACGCATTTCGACCAGTCAGATGGTCATGCTTTCGGTCTTGCTAGTAAGCAGGGTCATGTCAGAGCCGTTACAGCTGGGGTACGGCTCGCCAGGTCGTGGTCCAGCGTGGTAAGGCTTGGTTCTTGGGGGCAGTGGAAAAGCACCAAACTGAACCCAATCGGTGCCTTTAAATGAACCAATAAAAAAATTGTTCGAAGTGTGAGTGTGTATATACATGTCCTGTCATGGAGCACCTCACGGCCTGTGCTGCTTGGGATAGGCGTTAAGTCCTTCAGGATAAATGGAAGATATAGTGATGGACTTTGGGCTGCGTCAAAGCTCACAGAATACAGCATGATAGTTAGTCACAATGTGGCATCATTTTGTTAGATAAATCAACAAGAACGTGGTTTGTTTGTTTTTTTCCCACACATTCTCTGTTGCAGTATGCCTAATCCCAAAATGATTTAAAAGATGCCGGTATTCAAATAGTCCCGTCAGTGATGTACGGACAGGTCAGCGGCGAACGCGGCACGTTTCCGGTCCTCGGACACATCCAGGCAAGCGTGGCCTTCCACCCTGGCAGCCAGCTTTCTGGGGAATGCATGCCAGCCCCCCCTCCCCTCCCCGTGAAGTATGCCCATATGCCCCGTATATTTTCTTGGAGTGGCTGCAGAACGGCGCTGACTGGGGTGACCATCTGTCCACCAGCAGATATAGCACGATGTCCGCAGCCTCGGCCTGGTGGGGGCCCAGCAGATGCAGGCAGCGCCGAGAGGCTTGTCTTGTCTGTGTGGAGGCAGAACGCTAAGTGCTATAGCCAGAGCCCCTGACATTTATATAAGGGTGGTGTCAATAATGACTAAGCAATTATCTTTCATTAGGGAAACATCCAAACAGTCTCCGAGTTACTGCACTGTTTCTGATAATACTTTGGTGTTTTGACAGACCATTATCGAAAGCTGTGTCACAATCCCCAGGGCAGTTTACTCTCCTAGTAACTTTCCTAGACATCATCCACTGCCAAATTTGTTTAA
Organism: Gnathonemus echidnorhynchus; assembly: GCA_026776725.1. Lineage (NCBI taxonomy): Eukaryota > Metazoa > Chordata > Actinopteri > Osteoglossiformes > Mormyridae > Gnathonemus > Gnathonemus echidnorhynchus. Next base: position 1,750,557 of record JAODJU010000088.1, read on the forward strand.
TAGCAAGTCATGATGATAACGCCCATTAATTAATATAGATTTAATTAAGTGCAAGGATGAGGGATGTTTTGTCTGGGATGAGGACCGTCTAGCTCCTCTAAGCTGCATCTAAAGTCGCCTGATCCTGTCGGCCGGCGAACACGAGGGAGACACTGAGAGGAGTTTGGAGCCGGTTCTTTTTGTACTTTGGAGTTTGCTGCCAGCACAGCCTGTTTGCAGTCGGCGCGGTGACGTGTCGGGGCGCGCTGAGCACGTTGCACACGCCGCCCTCCTCGTAACGCTCGAGTGGCCACGCCGCGGAGCTCAGTACTCACCCATGCGCCATATGGCGCGACCTCCATCTTAAGTGCTGGCCAGCGTCGCCCGCATTCCCATCACACGCCCCACAACCCTCGTTCCCGCTTCTGGAAGCTTCTTCATCCACTTCTCCTCACCGTTTTAGGAAAACAAAAAATGGGGGGGGGGGGGGGCCTGAAATAGGCAACTCGCCTGCCTGCCTCCATGTGTCAGAGCAAGCTGAACATTTATTCCAATTTCTGCCAGCATCATTTGACTGTTTCAAATTCCCCCATTAGTCAAAACAACATTTTTTTTTTTGTTAAACACAAATAAAAATAGGCTGCAGATGGATTGCTGTCCCATTCAGGGTACATGCTGCCTTGTGCCCTGTGTCTCCAGACCTCCATCACCCTGATTGGTTGAGCAGTTCTTGAAAATTTATCTATGGGAATAAAGAATTGGCAATCATACTACTCCAGAAGACAGAGATTTATCTATAGCATGGCAATAAATAGTAGATAGACATCAGCTGAGTGTGCTTCTCATAATTAACCTATGCACCATTGACAGCCGCCCCCAGCTCATTCTAAATGTACTATTTAACCCATTGACATGCACGTCCAGCACTGCTCTATGTGACACTTGTACGTCCTGTAGTACAGTTAGCAAAACAAAGAAGATTCAAGACATCCTAAGATCACGTGATGAAGATATTGTCATTTTCTGCCTCATTCTTGCGCCCTGATGTTTGTGGCCCATCTTGTGCCTTCATTGTTCACCTCTTCATTACTTTGTTTTCCTTTCTCAATCCCTTCCTGCTGTCACGTGAATTGCACTCCAAATTAAAAATGGATAACGCCTTATTGACATCCTGAGCAATATGATTTTGTCTGCATCCCGGCAGCAAACAATGTCTAATGGCGCCATACATTTCAGCACCCAGGACAGCAACATCATCTAGTTTTAGTATAGTCTCGCGTCACATGGTAGAAAACAACAGCAGCAGCTATTGGAGCATGTAGACTGTTTACATACTACATCAAACAATAGCTTTGATAGCATACAGACTAGAGATACTCAGGCTCAACAAATCCATTCCATTTTTAAGAGCCTGTTTTGTTTTGCAGAGACCAGGTGGCCAGGTAGGGATGGCAATGTACCTTATGCCATCATATTGCTGTCTCATGCCTCTGGAGTTTCAGGTTCAAATTTGCAATTGACAAAGTCATGTATAGCAATGAGGGATATCAGTTTCCATCCACAGTCCAAAGACATGCTATCAAGGTGACTCAACTGCTCTGAGATGAATGTAGCATGTTAGCATTTAGATACTACGTTGTGTTTTTTGAAATGTTGTTGTGTTTTGCCCTTCAGGGCCACCGTAAGATACCCCTACAAAGAGGTGATATCCCATCCAGCCTATGTCGCAACCTGTACTTCTCTCAATGGACTCAAGACCAAAACGGCTCTGACTAAAAGCGCTGAGCTAGTAGGTGGACACATGCTAAGTATATTTACAGAACTTATTCATGGATTTTTATAATTTATTTTGGGGGGGGGGGTATTTACAGGTGTGCAGGCAACACCAAGTGAATAGCCGTTTAAAACCATTGGATCTCAGAGACACGCAGTGTTTTCTTCATTCAAACAGATTGACTGTGATTTTCAGGCAAACGAGATTTCCAGCAATGTAGTCAATTCTGCTGAGCAGAAATATTCGAATAAGCAATGATGACAGAAATATTCGAATAAGCAATGATGACAGAAATATTCGAATAAGCAATGACGGCAGAAAAATTCGAATAAGCAATGATGGCAGAAATATACAAATAAGCAATGATGGCAGAAATATACGAATAAGCAATGATGGCAGAAATATACGAATAAGCAATGATGGCAGAAATATACAAATAAGCAATGACAGCAGACATATCATACGGTTCATATTGCACTTGTATTTAAAATGCCGCCACACGTCAACCTTCAAAGATTGTGTATTTATGGAATGGCGATTATCAGCTATTTATCGCATATTAACACGTTTAAAACAATGGTACCAAATTGTAGGGTAGCCAGATATGCTTTTGACATTTTGTTGTAGTTAATAACATAATATTTAATATGTATACGATGCCAGTGTAGAGGACAGAGTTTGACATGGGGGAGGGGAGGGACAAAACTTGATAATTTAAATACAAAGTTCAATTAATTTGGGGCGATGAATGAATCCAAATTAAATTTTGGGGGGGGGGTACATGCCCCCCCTCCTTCTTTCTACGTCCCTGCGTATACACAAAGCATATTGAGATGTGAAATCATTAAGACCATACAAAATTCTATATGTTGCACTTACTATAAAGGTATAATTTAAAACGTAGAGTGCCGTCCCACGTTTGTGACTTGATTGCCGCTCCAGTAAGCGCTGCAGGACACCTGGCCATTTTGGTCCGTCCAGGTGACACCAAGGTTTGCTTCAGATTTCCCGGGTTAGGCAGTCTAACACGTGGCCCCGCGTCACGTAGAGATCAGCACCTTGGACAGCGGCGCCTGCCAATACGCAGCAAAACGGCCGATTTTATTCTCACCGCGAAAAAAAACATTACGACCGAGAAAGCGAAAGGCGGACAACATCACTGGTAAACATATTTCATTTTTATTATTAAAATGCCGCTACTGAAGAAGAAGCATTTATTGTGGTCCTCGGCGTCCCTGTCGACGAGGGATCTGCTTTCGTACTAATATTTCCTCCAGAGCTATTCTAAAATCGTTTTTTATTATTTTCATCGGACCGATTGTCGTTTTTTTTTTTTTGTACATCAAATCTGTGTTTCATCATGTCTATCTGAACGGGGAAATCGCTGCATCCTTTTTTTCTTCATTCCCGGTACATGGTCTGCAGGAATCGTTGCAGACGGAAAGATCAGCATGGATGCTCGATGGAAGACGGATGTGTGTTTTCATGCATATTTTGGCAGCATTTTAAGATTTGATGTAAAATGCGAACACGTTGGATTGTAAAACGGATTTCGGCGGTGTTCGGAGGGGGGACGGAGAGGGACATATTTTTGAGGCATCAACCAGAAAACATACAGTAAAGAAACGAAAAAAAAACAAAATGATCTGATAGCTGGGATGGCATTGAGGGACAAAAAGAGAGACGATTTTGAATAACAACTGATTTGAAACGGCCTTTTCCTCTTGATAATTCTGGATTATATCAACGGACGAGACATACACATGGAGGGGAGTTTCTGATTTTGTAATATCTTCTGATTTTTAAATGTCATTTCATGTGATCCCTCTCCCTCTATCGCCGTCCGCTCGATAGGATTCCGATTTTCTCTTGTAGTCCCAGGACGACACATCTCCAAATCTAATGTCCTCCGAAACCATATGCAATTGCCAGTGAAACGTTCCGGTATTTTTTGCGGTCCGGTTTTGTTTGTCGCTCCAACATACATATTGCCTTTATTGTTTCGGCAGCCAATTAATGGTACCAGAGAGCTTCGGCCCGTTCACGAAAGCAACCCTTTATTCCGCATCGGTTAAAGAAAACATACAGTCACCAGGGTGGTAATCACCGCGACCAAATGTGTTTTCTTCTGTTTAATATTATTGAAATGTTTTTTGATATTTATTGAATGTTTATTTTTGAGTATTTATTCGAGTATTTGCTCGGCAGTCATGTTTTTTCCTTACTTTGACATTTTATCTTGATAGTCCCATGCCCTCTAGCTGGACGGTAATTGTAATAATATAATTAATAATATCACAGCATTTTATTTTCCATCATTACAACTACAAATAATCGTTATTATTATAAGCCACACCTGGCTTGCAAAACGTGCATCCGGAATGAATCACTTTTTGCACTTATACTGATAATTTTTTTTCTCATCCTACAGCCACATTTGCATATGTAGTAAATGATGTTTAAGTATCGGATCCGCATGTTTTTTAACGAACTCAAAGTATTGGTTTTGATGCGATCCGGTTCGAGACGGGCCGATCCAGACGCAGACGCAGACAGGCGAAGCAGCATGCGGGGACTCGGCATGGGCGGTTGCGGGTGGCCGCCTTTCGACTGTTCCTCCCGGGACGACGAGGAAGAGTACTATGGGACGGATCCTCGACCACGTAGCCTGGCCTTCGAGGAGAAGGAGGCCAGACTGCAGGGCGGCCTGGACGCCGTGTCGCTCACCAGCAGCATGGAGAGCGGGATACGCTCACCGCAGTGTCGGATCTGCTTCCAGGGACCGGAGCAGGTAAATTCGCTCCTCCGCCTTTTCACGCTGCTTCTCACGCCCGTTTTGCGCGACTTAGGCTCTTGCGCTTATTTATGTTGCCCTCATTTCCATGATCAGTTGCTATGTCTAATTTGATATTTTTGCGTACACGCAACAATACTCTGGAGAACCCCAGCAGCCTATCTGAGCACTGTCTGGCATGTACGCTGTTTGTGCTATTATAAGCCAGCCACTGGGCCTACTATTTAACTAAGACTGATGGAGTTCCTGTGTAACAATTTATCTGGACGTAGTGCCGGGGCGCGTTCACGTTTAATAAGTATTTAGACGGGTTACAACCATTGTTTTTAATCGCTTTTAGATACTGGGCCCCAGGCAGAGTAGCTAGGCACCTCCTAAGCCAGGAAGGGTGACTGTTTTGGCATCCACGCCTGAAGTAATATGCACTTTTACTTTAATTCCATTACCTTCATGACAGCTCTGATGAGAATTTACGTGCCTCCCAAATGACAGGACAACTGCCCTTTTGGGAGATGCAAGGGGGCTTGAATTGGTTTTGCTTTAGAGTATAAACTCTTGGCCTTTTTCCAAGAAGGACAGATAAATAAATCCATTTACCACAGAAGATGCTTCCTTGGAAATGCTTCAGAAGGGATGAGGGGTTTCCCCCGAGCCGCCAAGGTCCTGGCCAGAACGTAGCTCCCAGCTGGCCAAGGCACCAATCACGTCAACATTTTCAGCCCCAAATCTCAAACCATCTGCAACGGAAGGCCGATTTCAAAGCGAACTTCATTCTGACTAACCAGCCATCTTGAGATGCTCATCATAAACTGGCTACGCTATGAGTGATGAGTCTGACCTGATCGAAGAAAATACTAAGAGTATTAGTAAAATGTGAGCAGTTGTAAAACATGTTCCTGGCTATTTTAGGTACTTAGCAATCTGTGAGCAATGTAGTACAGATGCGTCCACTGGCACAGCAATTTACCGCAATATGAGTCCAATTATGATGACTGCAGTTATTATTACTATTGATGATGTTATTATTACCATTATTGATGTTGTCGTTGTCGTCACTTCAGCGCTTATATGCTATCATGAATGTCAACAAAACGTATTGAAATTTAAGTTAAGGTGTCTGGTCTACAGCGTCATCCAAAGGCTGACGAAGATCTTTCGATGTATACCACGTTATGTGATGTCATAGACCAGGGACAGGGTCACAGTCTTCCTTTATAGCATCATTTTTCACCAATCAAATCACAGTATTTACTGTTAATTCTCAGCACATGTGATAACAGTATTTCTGCTTCAGTCACATGCAGTCCATATATATTCTGCTTTAGATACATATGGAGGCATAGCAGCAAAATAGCTGTTCAGATCTGTTTTGGTGCTATGTTTATAGTTTGGTTTTGATTTATGAGCTAAATTTGCTTTTGACATGCAGGCCTGCAAGAACACATCTGTAACACTTCACTTCTCAGCCGAAGAGGTGAATTTCTGGGGAAAAAGATCACTCTGTACTAGTTAACGACTAACTGGTTTCTCATTTACAGCTACAAAAATATTTTGATGAAAAATCATTCCAAATGAAATGCAAATTTGTAGTGGTTGAAAAAGAACCTTTTTCGATGTCTTGTTCAGTGAAACACCCTGCAGACTTTATGTCTGTGAGGCTTTGTACATTTTACATTTACTTTTACCATTAATTCATTTAGCAGATACTATTGTCCAAAGTGACATAGATGTAAGGCGAATAGTATATTACAAGCATAATTGAATTCACTGCTTTTTCCAGTGGATGCAACTGTGTCTCTTGCTACCAACTCTATTTGTTTATTGATTCTATAGCCCATTGGCCTTGATCGTTTAGGAAAAGGAGTTAACATGTCAAGCTGAGGGCGCTAAGGCTTGGGACACACAATAGAAGGACTCTCAGGTGAAATGGATTAAAAATAATGTGCCTGGGATTTTTTTCCTACTTGTTTTAACTTTGCAGAGAAGGAGCCGTTACTTATTAGTCTAAGTGAGTAGGTTATCATGCATATATTACTAGACTGGTAGCAAAGGGTGGTGTTCATGTGACAGGCCTGACAGTGTGTTGCGGAAGGTTCTGTTTGCTCTTTGCACTCTGTTCTCTGAAATGTGTTTAACCAATATGTGAAGCATAAGCAATAATTACTGCATGTCCGACCAGCCCCGGCTGTGAGATTCAGGTGCTGTGTCTGGTGACTCCATCCAAGTCACCTCTAAATTTGGGCTCCTGAGGTCATCGCTAATTTAACTCTTTCTGTGGCTTATGGTACGAGGGACTCCGCAGAGGTTTTCCACGAGGTGCTGAATCCCAGTAGCTTCTACAGCACATGCAGTTATGCACATAGCTGCTGGCTGGGAGTAGCATTGGAGTAGGTCTGTCCTACACACTTCTGTCGATGCAGAAGTTTTCTGCTCAAGTTACAGTCCGCTCTCCTGCTATGAAAAAGGTAGTGAGATACCTTAAACAATGTTTGCTGGTTTCTTATCCCAGGAGGGGGTCTGCTGTAGGGTCCTCGAGTTTAACCCAAACCACTCAGATAAACACATTTGGCTTCATCAATGGCTGAAGTGAATGACTGACCTTGGTGCAGGTACATACGTATATTTACCTGGGAGTTGGCAGTATTACTCATGATACTTGCACACATTGCTGTGAAGCGCAGGACACAGCGTGGGAATTCGGCCACCATCATCTGCATAAGTAGTGTTTGGGCAGAAGAACAGACTGCCATTTGGCTCCCAGCCAAGTTCTCAAACGATGGCATGATATGGACAGACCTTTCCTGCATTACTTGGTCAGATAACCTTGGGCTGGAGTTAATTGATGCTTTTTTCTTCCCAGGTGTTTATAAACATCGTGAACTCTGTCTGAACACACAGCCAGTGATGACCTTTTCTGTCACCATGTGGGACAGTAGCAGGAATGGAGTGATAATTGCATGTGTGCGTGTGTGTGTGTGTGTGTCTGTTTCTGCCTGTCCAAGTGAATGACACATTACCCTGAGCAAGTTAATGCAGGGAGAGAGAGAATGTACAAGGACTGGGGAGATGGAGAAGGGATGAAAGGGGGGGGGGGGGGTATCAGACAAAGAGACACTTCAGGGGAAACCAGGAGGCTGAGAAGAAAGTGACGAAAAAACCAGTGAACAACGGGAACAATTTTATATGAGTGATGTTTAACGCTTTTTAAGGTCACGCCTGTTCGACTTCGGGTTTTCTGTTTTTTTTGTTATTGCTCTTATTGTCATCGTGTTGCCATTTCCCGGAGCAATAAAAAATCCAGTTCAGTAACATTTCCTTTTTCCAAAGGCGAACCTACGTGCGCTTTAATTTTACAAGTAAACTACTAGCATTTAAATTAAAACAGATAATTAAGGATAAATAACATTTAACGTGAGAAGAAGGCGTGTTTTTCAAATGTAAATTTTTTAATGACGTTCAGACGGTGTTACATAGCTATAAGACCCTATCCCCTGTGCTACACTGATCAAAAATAGCAAATGTGTACTAAAATTTAACAAACTAACAGAATATGGTGACAATTGCTTATTTATGTCACACCTCTAAGCAAATCGCAAACTGCTCACTTCAGAATAAAATGAAATTATTCTGAATTTTTAAGACATAAACATTGCATCATATGCTTAGTGTATATGATAGCAAGACAGGAAGAGTAATGACATGTCATTTTATCAATGTACTATGGAAGAACTCATGAGTTTGGCTTATACCATTTGGAATATACACCTCAGAATCTTGTGCAAATCTCTCTTACCTCTGTATTGTAAGATCATGCCATTCAGGTGCTTTTAAGTAAAATTTGCGTTTGACATGCAAGCTGTGTTTAACTTGTGTGTAAGAGAAGCATTTGCTTCAACCAGCGATTCACAGCTAGCAGACAGCTCATTCTCCATTTAGCGCTACAAAAATAGTTTGGAGAAAAGAATCTCACCAAAATCTTACCAGAATAACATGCAAATCTGTAATAGGTGAAATCATAAGCAAACCTTTTCTTGGCCTGCGATTAAATGAGACGCCAGATAGACACAAAATGTTTAGTTCACAGCTCTCATGGTTTTAGAAGCGTACTCACAGACACTGCCATTAATCATAGTCAAGTGCAGTGATAGAAAAACTTTTCCATAGATGCTGGCAGTTTTGTTCTTAGTCATAGTTATATTTGCAAAAAAAGTCTTTATTCTAGCAAAAATAATAAAGTATTCATGCATTCCCAGCAGAATGAAAAATATATACTGTACTGTACTTAAAGTTAAAAAACAGAGAATTAAGCTTTAGTGTTTTATATTGTGATCTGAAATAAACAATATTCAGATACAAAAACAGATGACAATGTAGTATCCAAAACAGTATCCAATACAGTATCCAATACAGTATTCCCTGACCTAATGATGAACTCATCCTAGGCATTAGACACTTAGCTCAGGCTGATTACCACCAAATTCAATAATTCAACTAATTAATTTTTTCTGATGTCAGTCTATGATAATCTTCTCTTCAAGTCTCTGTTATGTTGGGGTGGGGGGTGCTGCGTAGAATAGACAGAACTTTTTAATCGTTTGTAGGTAAGCGCCGGTTAGCAGACAACAGCTTCACTTTTCCGCTATTTGTCCAATGAAGCAGAACAAACACAATTAGCCACCTTGTCAGGACAGATGACACATTTGTCCCTGATAGTGACACGTCACATATGTTGGGTTGCTGTCTATTGGCAGCTGTCCCACAGCGCTTCTTGACTGGCTGAGGCTGTGGGCTTCTCCTGCTGGGCCAGCCTGTGTATCTGGCAGTAACGTAGGTGTATCAGCCTCCTTGCTCTGACTGCCGCGGCTCCCTGCCTCTGTCCTGCTTACCTGCATCTTCTTCATTGGCCCTCTATTGTCCCTGACTTGAGGCTGTCAGCACGGTGCTCAGGTCTCCCCTGCACCGCTGCCCCCGTACAGCTGCTACCGGGAGAGTCACAGCCATGCTGTCGCCGTTCGGCTGACAGAATCGTTGCAGGTAACAGCGTCACAGTCGCATGCATTGTCTGAGCTTACAAATCAGCGGGACAGGGGATGCTCACCTCTCTTCTACCTGCTAGTTCCCACGATCTCTTTCTGCTGACACCCATGCCCATGTTTGGACAGCTGCAAAGCCATAAAGGTCACACCCATTCCGTGGAAGAATGAGTAACTATCGGAGATAAGGAGATAGACCTCACAGTTGCCACTGTTCTCATTTTTATCTTGCTGTCGCCGTGATCTCAGTAGCCGAGGCAGGCGGGTACAGTTATGGGGTAGATTTTGCAATAAATTCCACGTTAATAAATAATTCCTTATGAAGAATCACTGAAACCGCTGGGAGAAACAGGAGCACATAGAATTGTCCATGTTCAGGGGAGGGTAGCTGTGTAGGAACAGATCTGAGTGGGCTGACTGCACTCTCACACCTGTGAAAGAAACAGGACATGGGGGAAAAAATGTGGCCTTCCTTTTTTATATACAATAAATATTTTTTAAAAGGCCCATGACTGCTAACTAGCAGCACTTAATTGTACACAAATTAGCCCCCCATATAATTAGCTAGTTAGCTTCATTCCAAAATAAAACTGGAACAATTAACAATTGGCTGGTTCAAATGTAATTGATAGAGCTGCACAGAATTAATCTTTCGACATTGTTTGCCATGCCAACAAAGTAAATCCGATGAACAGAAACACACAATTTCCCCACATTTCCACACAGACGGAAATCTATTTTTAGAAGAAGATATGGTTAGTCCATCACAGTATCCGCTGTAGTCTTCACATCTCTGACGTGTGCGTGTGCGTGGCGCTAGATATCACCCCAGTGTAGTGCGGCAGCGGTGAACTGGTAATGGCCGTGTTACGTGAGTCACCTCCAGAAGCCCCACCCCACGCCACCTCCCTCCCGGCTCTCGCATGCAGACACGTGTGCATCTCCAGCACAGGAAATGCATACACACACCCCCGCAGTAGCTCCGATGAAGAATGGGGTTAGGGTTAGCCTGCTAGGGACACGACAAGCTGTCACTTAAAGCGTTTATTAAAGACTGCAAATGAGAAAGGAGCAGAAGTCAGTGCATTTACCATAAATTTAGCCAAAAATGGGCATGATTTCTCACTTCTATGCGTCGTGCAAAATCTTCTCAGCAAAGCCTTACAGTAGCAGCAGTCACACTGTTCGCACCATACAGGGCAAATAAAACGCAGTAAGAAATATGGACAAGGAGTCAAATGTGTCCCCATTTTAAACACCCCCAAGCTGTAAATGAGACTGTAAAACTGTAATACTTATGTAGATTTTTCCACCCCTGAAATGCAATAAAAGTCTAGTATAAACATTTATGCTATTAAAAATTGACCCCCTATAAACGATTCTCTACAGGGAACATGTGTAGTGGAAAATAAATCTTAAACGCAGGACCTGGTGATTTGTTAATGTTTATCTTGATGATTTTCATTCTCCTTTTCCTTGTATCAATGTTTATACATTGATAGTTTATTCTTGTTTTCATGCAAACTGTCATTTTTTGGCATTTTTAAATGCGATTTAGATTTGAAAGCAGAGCGGAGCAGCGTGTCGCTCACGAGGTTTGGACGCTTATGCCCCGTGATCAAAATGTTGCCGGTCAATAGACTGATGTCACTGTTGGGCCTTTGATCAAGGCCATTAAACCCTAATTACTTCAGGTCCTGCCTGACCCTGTTCTCTTAAAAAGGTAGATCGGTTTGGATAACAGCATCTAACAAAACAAACATTGATATCGTAGAATAGGAACCATATATTTAGCATTTCTCAAAATCCATCAGTATATTTGAGGATGGGTATTTGGTCTACTTTGGGTGATGGTAATTTACAGCAGGAAGCATGCGGCACAAGGCAGGGTACATCCTGACCCCGGTTCCCACAGACAGCGTGTGTTCAGGCAGAGGGAGAACATGTGGACCGTATATCTCATATGGATGGAGAATCCCACAGCAGTGCGCCCCGAGCCACCGAGCCAGCCAGTCCTCCCACGCGCCAAAGACACGCCTAACAGGCTGCGGCGTGGCTGGATGGCGGAGACAGCTTCGCATCGTGTCTGCTGCGCGACACGGACTTTATTTCATGAATGATGGGAGGCAGGAAACACTTCACAATGAGAGCCTGAGAGAGAGTTTCTATATATATATACTACAGCATGTTTGTGTGTGTTTGTCTGAGGGAACAGAAGCAGATTTGGAGCAGATGTTAGTGCTGATTACTGACAGCAGTAGCTGGACCTGAATGCAGGTCGAGATGCCGTTCCGTTCCATCTCCTACTGCCCCTGTTCTGTACTCCCGTTCCTGTCTCCCGGCGTCCTTTCGCCGCCTTCGTCCAGTCGCGTCACTCTCAGCCTGCACAGCTGTGCGCACATCTGCACTGCAGTGCCCCGCACAGCTGGCCCTGCAGTGGGGTCTGTGTCTGCTCACTCCCAGTGAGTGTCCCAATTGTGCTTTACACACTGATGGGATACTGATAGAGTTACTGTCTCTCAGGATAAATGCCTCTTATACTGTGATTGTCAGCTGTCACCCCTGCTTTTCCTATGTTATTCTAGGCTTGACTGTTTTCTGATTTTTCATACTGTTGTACCTTCCAGTAGGGATGTCCTGATCCACTGTTTTAGTACCTCAAGCTGATCCATTCAATATTTATATCTGCTGATTTCAAGTCCCGATCTGATCTTTTAATAAATATTTAAATATACGTATGCATACAGTAGGCGTTGGTACATTCTTCAACTAAGTAAGCCTTGTGATTTCACAGTATTCTTCATTATGATGTCTCTGCAAGTCCCTAGTTAGACTTGTTTCATTAAATGACGCCGTCTTGCAAACATTGCCGGTCGCTGTTGGGCTACTTTCTGCTTCCAGCTTAAAGAGTTTCCACATGGCGGACATCTTGACAAGTTGTAGTTTGAAGCCACGTACCTTTAGCTTCCTGTAGCGTGTGGTGGAACCTTACAATCTGTGGAACTGATGTAAATTATTACAGTCTGCACGAATGATGATGGAGATTATATAGATTGGGCTTTGGAACGGGCTGTGGTGGCCGATAATGAAATGAAATTGAGACATTATACCACAATATACAGTATTTTGAAAAATAAAATTCCAGTGGCAGATTTTATCATGGGGAAACCTCCATCACATTGGCTCAGATAATGTTGTGGGCAGGATTTAAAAATACCATCGTATATCCAGAATACCTCGGTATACCACCTATTCCTCTGTTCCATTGTCATTTCTACCCATTTGGCTTCCTAATGATGGCCAAAAGGATGTGTTTACACAGCTGAAACAACAGCTTGAGTGGCAAGAAAAAAATATGCACAGCTCTGACAAAAGAAATACATTTAATGATGAGATTTATAGAAAATGTTTATAAAATGAAACAATTATGATCAGAATTTGGCTCCAGCTAAGGAAACAAAGTGTGCATTTGCATCCAAACTGTGTCACAGAACAAGCCATTCAGCAGAATGCTAACACAGACCAAGCATAAACCTGGAGCTTTAAGGGCAGTTCTGCCTCTCAGTGTAGGTATGCAGTATCATTTTATATGTTCAGTTTAGGTAAAAGTTATATTAAGAAGACATTGGTTCATGTGGTTAGTGTCAGTGGTCTTTTGTCAATAGTTGCAGAGAACGTATGACATTTCTGCAAGTGACTATGCGCACTGCTTCAGCTAAGACCATTTGCTCAATGAATAAAATGTAAAATATAAGCCTTGCTCAGATTCAGAAAGTTGGGGCCAATCGTATTGAAACTCCCCAGACAAACCACTGAGAAAAGTGGTGGAGACATAGCACAATAAAAGCAGAAACAGGCCTTTCAGCGTCTCGAAATGAGAGAGTCAGCCATAGCGCGACTGAGCTCATAACATGTATGAATGACATTTCAATTATATGTGAATGAATCATGGGGAAAACTCCAGTTTCTGATCTCGGAAGCATGGACGTTAAACCCATCACCGCTAACACTAAATCTGGCCATTTTACAAAGGCACAATTTAAGGGCGATTAATGGTTCCTTCAGAAAAACATTAATCACATAGAACTTGTGTAAGTGTGCATGTGAATATGCTGGCAGAGCAGACTTATTGCTCAGTGTCAGCAGCACAGCAGCGTGACTGACGCCATGGTGACAGGAGGCGTCACTCAGCAACAACAAGCCAGCGATTAAAAAGACTGGGCCGAGCAAAGGGCCATGATGTACTTCCAGCACTCAAGGGATCACGTCAAATTTGTGAAATTCCAGTGAAATTGTTCTGTGAGAACACATGTAAAACATGAGATCTAGCTGAATTTTCTGACTTATTGAAGAAAAAAAGAATAAGCGTTTTAAAAGGACAGATTTGGTGGGCAGAGGATTACTGATGACAGGGAATGCCATAGCGACAGATTTCTGGAGAATAAGCTACATGTGTTTGCTTTGTCAGGTGTCATTGTTCTGCTTCCTTATTTTCTATGCATGTAGCAATTACCTTCTCTCTCCTGCAGGGGGAGCTGTTGAGCCCTTGCCGCTGTGACGGCTCAGTGCGCTGCACCCACCAGCCCTGCCTTATCCGCTGGATCAGCGAACGCGGCTCCTGGAGCTGCGAGCTGTGCTACTTCAAGTATCAGGTGCTGGCCATCAGCACCAAGAACCCACTACAGGTAACACACTCTGCCAGCTCTTCAGGACGCTGCACATACGCACACACACACACGTACACACGCACACACGTACACTCACAAGCATACAAGCACTACGACACAGATTGGCAATTTTTATTCGATTTCTTAATGTCTCAAACACAAATGTATTTTCTTGTAATGCTAGGAAATATATGTGTTATAGCTAATAGCGGTACTAAGATATTTCACACATATCCGAGCTCCTTCCGTTGATATTTAACCATTCACGAGTCAGACACATGAGCATAACAGACAGTGAATTATAGCATGGTGTGACGCACTAACCTGTCACCATCCATCACCCCCTCCCCTTTCAGTGGCAGGCCATCTCCCTCACGGTGATCGAGAAGGTGCAGATCGCAGCCATCATCCTGGGCTCCCTCTTCCTTATCGCCAGCATCTCCTGGCTCATCTGGTCCTCACTGAGCCCCTCGGCCAAGTGGCAGCGGCAGGACCTGCTCTTCCAGATCTGCTACGGCATGTACGGCTTCATGGACATCGTGTGCATCGGTGAGCGCATTCCCTGTGCCCGTGCTGAACCCTACCCCTTACTAACCCATGTCGCGTCCTGCTTTTGTTTTGCACTCAGGTGCGATTATGTAGAAATGCGTATTCAGTTTAGGCGAAGAAAACAAGAACTGTTTGAGCGTGTCGGCTTTTGTCTTGAAAAGATATTTAGGTTATGGTGGCCCTTGTTTGTTTTCAGTATACTTGTTCTCATTATTGCCTACCAAATGCATCTTTTCCAGGCCTTATCGTCCACGAGGGCTCTTCTGTGTACCGAATATTCAAGCGGTGGCAGGCTGTAAACCAGCAATGGAAGGTACTGAATTACGAAAAGGCCAAGGACCTGGAGGACCCAATGAACTCTGCGGGGAAGGGAGGAGGGCGTGCCTCTCGGAACAACCCACATGGCTCAGCCAATGGTGTCAGGGGAGGAAGGCGGGGCCAGCGTGTCAGGACTATTCTGAACCACCACTGTGGCTACACCCTCCTGCACATTCTGAGTCAGCTGCGGCCGAACGATCACCGCATCAGCGCCACGGCGAACCGTGAGGTGGTGATGAGGGTCACCACTGTATGAAACTGGAGGCATGTACGGACCACTGCCAAAATGGCCTCCCTCACTGACTACGGCATAGCAACGAATGCATGGCGCAGCAGTAACGAAGAAACACAAACAAACTGAACCTGAGTTCTTATACAAAAAAAAATGCATTTTTAACAGCAAATAAACAGATGAACAGAACATAAAAAATACAAACAGCTCCATGACAAACTTAAATGCTGGAATTTTTTTTCTTTTCCCAGCAAGAAAATACATTTCCATGGCTACTGTTGTTTTTGTTTTTTATTAAACTGTTACTTGTTACTTGTTACTGATTTTGATTTTATAAGAGAACACACTGTAAAACAATTATAAAATTTCCAAAAGCCGTTCCCATGCTGCTGGGTTCCGTGTGGAATCGCGTCACACTTCCGTCCCATAGCAAGGGGGTCATTGACGACCCCTGAACTCTCCCCGCGCAATGGCAGCTGAGGAGTCCGAGAAACAATAACTTAACCTACAATAAAATTACAGAAGTCCTGAACAATAACACCGATATTCCACAAACAAAAAACGTGTGAACCAACCTGGCAATAAGGCGTATCTGTACATCTCACCGTGAATTCTGTCCGAGGGGGGTGGCTACTTTCTTGTTTTCTTCTCATCCCTCTCTCTCTCTCTCTCTCTCTCTGTCTGTCTTTCTCTCTCTGCCAATTTGCTGTTTTTCAGATTCATGCTCGCCGACACAGAGGGGCGGGCTGCAGGAAAATAATTGCCGAATCAATGAATCATCGCTGTAGCTTACAATACCTTCAAAGCAGTGTCCGTCTTTCTTCTCTTTTTTGATTTGGAAGACTTCACTCTTATAGCCTGAAGCTGTAACGTACCCTGAATATAACCCAAACTATCCTGGGATAAAACAAAGCTCAAAGGTGCTTGATACAAATATTTGTATCCGGAATTTATTCATTTACATGTCAGCTAATAACAAGCACTTATGACATGATAAATAAAAATGCCATCTTGACCTGACTGTACTGTGTGCCCCCTGTACTGAGGCTCCTTTAGCCTTGACTGTTTGTGTTTCAGAATGTTCCAGGGTGCTGTGTTGTTTACTTTAAGAGTATAAACCCCATATGGTAAGAATTATCAGTTGACAAACTGAAACTACTGGCTGATTGGATATGCACATAAATGACATATAATTCCAGCATATAATATACTTTAACATAATTATCTTAAGATTATTTAGGTGCTGATTAGGTAAAACCATTTAAATGTATACCTCAAGCAAAAGTCAGCACTTATTACTGTTTGGAGTATTATAACCAATGGTACCTACTGCAGCAGATCCTGAGAAGAAGATCAAAATATCTAAATTTGCAGTTGCTTGCAGTATTTGCCATATTCTGCTGTAAATCCTAAATTTGTGACGAAACGTTTCCTTTAATATGGATGGAGTACAAAGAACCACAGTGTGTCGGATGTTATGGGGGGTTTTTATCTGAAGACAAATACCTGAGTTTATGTTATTTGCAATGTTCAATAACTTTTGTCAAAACAGTGTTTGCTTTGAATTAAACATGCATTATATACCCAAAATGTCCTAATTCCTACTCAAATTTATGCCCAAATTGTTCTCATTTCAGTCTCTAACCTGATTACGGCTATAAACATGATTGTACTATGTACATTGTTACAGCTGTCATTGTCCTTATTATTAATATGGTATGAACTTCAGATATAATAAAAAAAACAATATGCACAGACCAGTGTGTATAACTCAGTGGTACACGTGGTATGTGATGTTGTTCACTCAGCACATGTACACCCTGAACTACAGTCGAAGCCATGAGTGTGTAGAACCATACTGGCCAGATCTAGTACAGAGGCGTACAGGACCCAGAGTTCTAAGACATAACAGCTAGGACTAATGAACCTGTTCATTCAGGTGGTAGAACAGAATTTCCCATGCTGACTGAGGAGGTCTATGTTAACATCATAATTCAGATAAGAAAATAAATTTGTACACAGAACTACAGTTGACACCTTCAAATATGCTGTTGGAAACTTTTGCTGTGTGGAACTTTAGGGATATCTGTAGAATTTCTGTGAAGTTGGTGCTATATTACCTCCACAAACAATATCAGAATGTTGTTATTAAACTAATCACAAAACAAATGTGATACCTGCATTCACAGCTTGATCAGCACAAAATAACCCCAATTTAGCACCCGCCAACATCAAGGGGCTGCTACCTTGACAGGGGATGGAGTCATGAGAACCACATAAATCATTTGCTCCAGTCATTACCCAAAATTTAAGGCTGTGAATTGTCCTGTGATCACAACAATAATAACACATAATTTGTTTCACTAACTTTCATCATGCTTGCAGCTGTATTTGCTTTTCAGACTATTTACATTTTGATTGATTAATTCCACAAGATTGCTTTTTGAAGGCGTTATTATCCCGCACTTCAAAGAATTGTCTGAGTGCCTCAGACCACGGAGTACCTCATGCTCGAGCATAAGCATTCAGAATTCCAAATACATTTTAAAGCCATTCTTGTGCCAAGTCATCTAGATGGATATTGACCCTGAAAAAGGAAAGTGACATCAGTGTTACCGTCAATATTAAACCGACCAGCCTCGGCGAATTGTACACGATCTCGAAGCTATGATAAACAAAGCCAAAACTATTTTTTGAATATCTGATTGCCAAAAGCAACGTGAGAGGCAATTAGGGTTTCATGTTTTGAAATATAAATTTCAGAGGACTAAACGTACGTAATATTTACCGTAATTATGAGAACACTATAAGCAAGCTTAGGTACATCAAGATCAGAGTCAGTTATGAGTCATTTTGTAACAGATTTCAAGACCAGTAAAGTCACATCTTGTAACAGTGCCTAAAATAAAGAAGAACACAGGGACAAAAAGAAAATCTCCCCAGAGATGCCACGGTTAATGCATCATTACATAAAACAATTATGCGCACGCATACTTAAAGTAAAATTACGTAAATGTAAAATGATAATTTATATCGAACAATTCTATTTCTGTTGTGTTTTGTGTTTCTCAAGTATGCGTTTTTTGAAGCTGTAGTCTAATACACTAGTGACCTTAGAAGGCTTTTTTCCCCCAGAAGTACTGCAATATCCGTTACACAAACCGTTTATCTGGGTGAGATCATAAATCTTTTGGCTTGGATGTTACAGATCGATGTATATTAAATCACGTAATTTCTAATAGGTATGAAAAAAAGAATTATCACAATTATTCTTGTGCTAAGGCCAAGCCGCCTCAATTTTCTCAGAAAAAAAGGTTTATTTTTCTCCCATTCGTTCACTGTGCTTAGCCTACCGGATCTTAGTGTAATATTACGTTAAATACAAGATAATTAAGATCAATAATTTCAATATGTTACTGAAATCAACCAGACATAATTTTAACATTAATAACAAAGCATGTAATAAATGCACAATATTCTCGCTTTGAAAATACATGGCGATATAAACTCAGTATTAAAGTGAAGAAAGTAGCCAATCAGAGGAAAGGAGGCCGGACATTGGCCCGTCTACGTTACGTCATTAACGAGCGACACAATGCAGCAGCGTGCTGCCTAGAGTGTGGTTCAGGTGGTTATTGCCGTATTTTTTAATACTTTTATTTAAAACTTAGGTAAAAAGGTACTTTCCCCCCATATAAAAAATGAGCGTGTCAATGCCGCAGAAGCGTTACTACAGACAACGAGCCCATTCCAATCCCATGGCTGATCACACCTTTGACTAGTGAGTTGTTCGTGGGTACATTTTTGGCTCCGTTCTGAAACGGAATGAAAAGTTGCTATGGGGTTCTCTCCCACTTGTTTTTTTTTTCTTAATTGATATTCATAATATGATATTAGCTCCTAAATTAAAAAAATATTGTCATCTTTTGGCGATGTTATGGCAATTTAAAACCATTTAACAATTTACTGATAAATTTCTGACCCATTCTAAGTCATATACCCCAGTTTTGTGAAATTTCCACTTTGGTTAAGAATTTGTGCACAGTTTGTTTTGTTTGCCTTTGCTGTTTTCAGTCCGCTGTGCCCAGAAGAGATGGACTGGTCTCAACTGTACCCGGAGTTTTTCAGTGGTCCTGGAAACGCCAGCGCAAAAGCAGGCGCTCGTGTGGAGTTTGCTGATATTGGATGCGGTTACGGCGGACTTCTTGGTAAATAATTTTCTTCCGTCTTATGCCTTACATTAAATTTAGATTCAGTGCTAAAACTAAGCGCTCTATGAAAATGATACCGGTATGGTCATTTCTACCGTAATCTAGATGGAGTTTTGAACAACGTTTAAGTGTGAACGTGTTGATGAAAACCGTGTTACTGTGGGTCATGTACCTCTAAGATTCTTTTTTTTTATTCAGACCACCAACAGAGGGAGCCGATGGTTTGGCTATAAACGGGAACCGTAGCTGTTTTACTTGCATCATTTCAAATTTGGCTGCCGCCCATGTCCAGTTTTGTTAGCATTTTGGCTCACGTTTGAAATACCCAGCTAAAATTTTGCCTTTCAGCATAAAACTACCTCATTTAGAAGCGATATTAAAATGGTAATTTGCTAATATTACTTGTACAGGACTGTTCTTATGCAAATTGCACTTTGAGCATATTGGTCATATATGGGTTGTATGCATATTAAACCTCTACTAGTTATTACTGGTTAGGTTTGTCAGAGAGTCTTGTGTTAAAAACCGTTGTCTGTCCGCAGAGACGTGGCTGTGATGTTTTATGGAATGTTTGTTTATAACTGCATGACAATTACTCTCAAACTGGTAACATAGTCTAACATAGTATACTTAAATTTCACCATTTTACCACACATCAGCTTTAGAGTCAGTGGTTGGCAAAGACATTTCAACATTATTATGAAATCATTTTCATTTTTCTTCAGTTTATTGCAAAACATTTAAATAAGCTTACTTATCAGATTTTCTTAACTGTCGAAACATGAATAATTTCTATCCTATAGAAATCCTATAATGAGCTGTCAGGTTCGGGCTCCTCAGACTAATCGTCCTTCTGATGCTCTCTTCAGTGGAGCTCTCCCTGCTTTTCCCCAACCAGCTGATTCTGGGTCTGGAAATTCGAGTCAAGGTCTCAGATTATGTTCAGGACCGGATCTGCTCGCTCCGTGCGGCAGAACCCGGTCGGTACCAGAACATCGCTTGTCTGCGGAGCAACGCTATGAAGTACCTTCCGAACTACTTTGCTAAGGGACAGGTGAGAGCCAGGCCTGCTGCTGCTTTTTCCTGCAAGATGGTGTCTTATGCCAAACCCTTATCTGTCATTACATGATGATCAAGCTTCTATGTAAATTTGTTCTCTTTAATCCAGTGTTTCTCAATCCCCTCCACAGTGCCCCCCCCACCACCACCACCGAGTCCACATTTTTGTTCTGTTCCTACATCCACACACCCAGTTTTTATCACCTGATCATAAAACCCTTGAATACCTGACTGAAGAATGCAGACTGAGTAGTATACTCAAAACGTGGACTGGATGGGGGTGCTTGTGGACCGGGTGGTGAAGCACTGCTTAAGTGCTAACCGCGCAGCTAAGGACTTTGCTAAAGAAGAATGGTGATGCGGATGGGTTTGACCAAAGTGGAGCTCAGTTTATGTGGCGGAAGTCAGTTTCCTGTTCCTGTTGGTCAATAGCACTGATGAGTCTTTTGGAAATGCTGCACTTCTGTCACAGAAAATCACGCCTGCATTGCCCAACAGAATATGCACTTAGCAGAATTATGCCAAAGGAGAATTTCCCATTTGCCAGCATTTTTCTAATTGAGGCAGCCTTGCATCCACTGTATAAGCAGATATTTAAAACATTATCGCACAATCTGGAATCAGAATCAGGTTTATTTGGCCAAGTATGTTCTCACACACAGGGAATCTGTCTCTGGTTGTCAGTGCTAACATACTTGCAGTAGGTACAGACATAGTCAAGACAAGACAACGATCACATACAGTTCTGTTGATATATAACTAGCTTAAAGTAAAGGGCATGTTTGCTAACAGTCTGTACTTTAAAACTGTGATTCCTCACTATGTCTGTAATATCTCGGGAATGATGATCCGAGTCTTCACAGCAGCCCAGAGCTGTGGGTATTGCGGCACTGCTGTTCCTGTAATTAACGATGAGGTGGTTCTCGTAGCTTTGCTGCGTCCCTCCAGATCTGATGCTAAATCAATATATGTCTGAAGACCGATGAACAGAATAGCCTCAGATAAGTGTGACCTCGTGGTCTGCAGGATTAGTCCTGCCTCTGCCTTGTTTGCCCTGGACCCATGAATCCAGCCCTTCCTGTTAATGTGTAATTGGCTCAGACCTCTAGACCCAGTTACAACATTCTGAGCTTTTAATTCCAAATAGAGCTTCATACGGGTTGAGCAGAATGGTTCCCATGCTCGATAAACGGAAAAGTTGATTATCCATTGGGATTTTGGAAAACTGTTAGATAAACAGACCTCTTTGCAATATGTAGGTTAATGCTCCAGTTTTCAGTCTGAATGGGGGGATGGTGCTTCGTGGAAGGAGAAGGATATTTAACTTTTGCTGACTTGCGATTTTTCCCCCC
Organism: Gnathonemus echidnorhynchus; assembly: GCA_026776725.1. Taxonomy (NCBI): domain Eukaryota; kingdom Metazoa; phylum Chordata; class Actinopteri; order Osteoglossiformes; family Mormyridae; genus Gnathonemus; species Gnathonemus echidnorhynchus. Next base: position 1,772,525 of record JAODJU010000088.1, read on the forward strand.
CATTGGAAACTGTATGAGTGAATCGAATCGAAATGGATACGTTTAAATTGGTAAATGCATAAAGTTACTGGAATTTAAAATGACCTCATTTCTTTTCCCTTAACATCCTGTATCCAGTGTTTAATGAATAAAGAGCCTGCAGATGGAAGCAGCCTTAAGTTCTGTGGTTGTACATTTCGCTGCTTAGATGAAGCTGTTATCAGCAGTGAGCTGCCAGTTTTACCTGTTTTGCTGTGATGGGTCACTGTGCAGCACTGTGGCATCACACCTGCAGGGTAGTTTGTGTGATTCCTGTCGTGTGTGATTCCTGTCGTGTGTGTGTGAGAGAGAGAGATATGGAGGGGTGTTGCATATTTTCCATGTATTCTTCAGGGTTCTCCTTCCACGGCTCCCAGACATGCATGTTAGGCAGATTTGCTCTGGTGCAGAAGGTCCTCTTTCTGCAGGAGTCTCCAGACTTGCCCTCACCTTGGATTGAATAAGCGCTTGGGGGTTGGATGGGTCTTGTCTGAGAAACCCAGGGTCTTGCCAGATTCACCTGAGTGGAATTTCACCTGCGGGTTATGGGCGCACGTCCTTTTCTTTCACCTGCTGCCTTCTGGTTCGCTCGGCGCTGGTCCAGTTTTGAGCCCGGACTGCTGAAATGCCTTTGGAAGGGCGCTGGCTGGTGCTTCATCTTCCACTGGGGTGAGAATGTCAGGCCTTCCTGGACAGTGAGCCACAGCAGCCTGATATGACACCTCTCCAGCACAGCTGCACCTCTAGATCAGCCCCTGTTTGGTTTGGGATCCCCAGGGAAGGTCTTCTAAGCTCAGTGTAGATGTATTCAGATTTGCTTAACACAGGTTAGCCTTTCATATGTTGCAGCCAACGTCTGTTGTCTGTTCCACCATTAGTGGGAATCTTTTTCCAAGAAGACCGGAAACTGCCGTTTCTGTGCCGCTCGCCATTTGCTTCCATGTGTAGGTGGTTGTGGTGGTTTTTTTTTTTTTTTTTTAACAGAAGACCAAATTGTCTTTCTTCTGTCCTCCCAGGACTGAAACAGCTGTAAGGTATAATGCCTCCATCACTTAGATCTCTTCTCCGTTCGTCAGTGGCGGCGGGATTCTGTTTCTCTCCGCGGCCTTCAGCTGTCGCTTAGCCTTAGCGCTGCCTCACAGTGTTCGCATTGTTCCCGCGGCCCGTCTCATACGGCTCCAGCCACCTTGGGGCGTAAACACAGAAGCCGCACCACAAGCCTGTCACTCCTCTTCCTTTGCTTTTTCACAAGATTAACAGCTTTGGACGGGAGAACGCCCTTTAGCGGAATTACTCATGGAAAGTATAGAAGTGCGATACAGTTTCTATCTTTCTTTTTCCCGACAAACTGGTAATCAATAACCCTCCCCCCCCCCCCCCCACACACACACACACACACACACACACACACACACACACACACACACACACAGACACACACACATACGCACACACCTGATGAAGTCGGGCCAGTTCAGTAGTTAATGGCTTAATGTCTCTGTTACTCCTAGTTGATTGTAGGTTTTTCATGCATGGGTTTTTGTTGGCAAATGCCTGTCAAATCAAAGAATGAAGTTTTCAGAATATCCAACGTACGGATAACTTGTGAATGGACTGCTGTAAAACCTCTTACTTTAAACTTTGAGATAAATACAATAAATGCACACTACATTGTCACATGAAAACATTGCATAGCTTCTGTGGATCATCAGCTTGATGTACGATACCGTATTTTGTTACTTTAATGATTATTATTGTACTGTTTTGTTTTGACCTACAAATTTGGCATAAACTCGTTCGTAACCTGGGGACTGCCTGTATACATTTTTTACACCAATCAGATTTTAGGCACTGTGGTGAGTTTACTTTCCAGTTGCAGATGGTGAGTAAGTGGGGCTCTCTGGTTTATTCCTGCTTAGATCAGATTCCCCAGGCTTGTGTTTGCTCTGAGGGCCGCCTCAGCCTTGTGGAATTGGAGATTCTCTTTGACTTAGGAATTGGGGTCCCGGACCCCCATCATCTCAGCTCTAATGCTTCCAGGCAGGCAAACTGGGAAAACCAGAGATCAGTCCTGCTGGTTCTGGGCGAGGAGCACCTTTCAGAGTGGGGAGGGGGCAAGATGTAATGTCACACGTGTACTGGGGATCACAGAGCGCTTCTGTGATGATGTTTTGGCTCTCGTTCATTTCCATCTGTGACTCTTGTGCATGTCGCTGTGACTCTCGTTCATTTCCGTCTGTGACTCTTGTGCATGTCGCTGTGACTCTC
>JAODJU010000088.1:1785420-1823607 GCA_026776725.1 Gnathonemus echidnorhynchus
ACTAACTTCCTACTGTATCCTTTTCTCATTGAATTCTGAATTATTAACCTTTGGAAAGCGACTTGCACATATGTTCTCCTCAGCTGGAGGGACGCCAGCGGTATGGACCGATGTGGAAGGCCAGTTTCGGGCCGATCCTGACGGTCCACATAGCAGAGCCGGCCCTGATAGAGCAGGTGCTCAGGCAAGAGGGCCAGCATCCCATTCGCTCTGACCTTTCCTCCTGGAAGGACTACCGACGGCTCCGAGGACACGGCTTCGGGCTGCTGACGGCGTGAGTGCATCTCCACCCCCCTGTCGATATAGAGAAATGCGATACCATGATGCCATGCTGCTTCAAGAGCACATTTTTAAGCTTAGAGAGGAATGATCAAATTTTAGAGACTCACCCCTCCTGATTGCCTTCCTTGCATTAATGATAGTAGATAGGATAGGATAAGATAAGACAGAGTTAAGATAAGACAGAGCTAAGATAAGACAGAGCTAAGATAAGATAGTGACATATGGGGGAAAAAATAAATCCCAGCATGATAGCAGCACTCCAGAGAAATAAGCAATAATATAAATAACAATAAATAATAATAGTGGATGGATGGATGGATGGAGTACAGTGCAAATCTTACAACGAAAAACATGCCCTATAAACTTGGATGATGGAACAATACAGTGATGATTCAGAGAAGGCTGAGTTAGTATCCAACAAGCAGAGTAGGGTTATGGACATGGAGACCGGAAGCACTGAACATACCTAATGTACTCAGCTGCGTAGATGATTCTGTAGCTGAAGGAGTACCAGCACTCATCATCCATTATTCAGAATGTAGCGCAGGTTGTAGCAAATTTTTGCTGGGAAGTCTGAATGGCATTACATGCCCTCAAGAAGCCAACGAAGGGGATCGTCATGATGTTTCTCAATTTGTCTTTATGTGAAATTAAATTAGGATTTCTTTTGTCTGCTGGGCAAGTTCTCGTCCTCGTCGTCCCTTAACTCAGATTCTGAGGCCTTTAACCATTATGTTCCAAATTTAATTGAACCATACTTGCGATTTTAATAGATGGAATGTGTAAACACTGTGAATTGTATCACTGTTACATTCTTATATACCCGTGGAACAGAAATAAGCCATAATTTGTTGCTTTTTTTCCATCGTGTTACCCACATGTTATGTGATCCATTGATTTTTAACCTGTTAACTTTCTTAGTTATTATCACATAAAGTTTCTCTTTATGTGAGAAGGCTTCGTGAAAGCGAGTACAACTAGATCTTCCACAACCGGTATGCATGTTGAAGTGGGTCTAGGATGTCCTGAGATGCTGGAGAACCAGGTTATCATTATTATAGGGGAAGTCAGTACCACTGATCTGTAGTCATTAGGGGGTATAGAGATTATGCGTGAGATTTTCTAGAGGGGTGCAGTTTTCTGTATCTCAGAGACCCCCCCCCCCAGTTTGGACACCCCAGTGTCAGTGTCATCAGATGCCCTTTTGCCTAAGCAGAGCCATCCTATGAGATAGATGCACAGGGGACTCATCGGAAAGGAGGGTAGACAGGTGTGATTCTGTGAAGCCCTTCAGCTGGCCCTTGTCAAAGCTGTTAAAGGATGGATTTAACTCTCCTGGTTCCCATCTTCACTGCAGCCATTGCTGTAGCCAGTGATTTTCATGACTCCTTTCCATACCTTCCTTGTGCTGTTATTCTCCTTGATCTTCCTGTTCAGATTTCTCTCCACAGAACTGACCTCATCTCCACCCTCCATGAGGAAAGCCCTCTTCTAGTTAATGAAGACTGTTTAGGTGTTACTTTTAATCCAAGGCTTTTTATTTGGAGAGTAATAGGCTGTTTTCATGTGTTGTTCGTCTGAGGATGTCTTCCTTAGGATCTGCTAACCCCTCTTTATGAAAAATCTTGAACATACTTTTGAATACCCTTGTCAGTCTGAGTTTTGTCACATCCAGTTGTTAAAATATCCCATCAAGCAGCATATTGGGCTTTGCTTGCATCTGTTTTGTATGGGTGGACCAGGAGAAAATGATTTCATGGTGTTTGACCATGTCACATGGTTTCTCACTTAGTGATGTGTTCCTGGATTATGGTTATGCACACTTGCCATCTTTGCACATCACACACATAAACCACGATCACTATCCAGTGCAATCTGCAGTTGTTGCACTGTAAGGGTTGTTGTATGCTCTGTATGTTATTTTTAACCCTATTGTACTCTGTTGTGCTGGCACTGGACAGTGGTCCTTCACTCCTGTTTGCACTGTATCCTGTTAGTCTATAGACAAGTGCATTGGGCATCCAGTAGTGACAGACCGTATGCAGAATCTATGCATTCCTGTGTACTTTGTAGCTAAACTAAAGCCCAGCTCAGTGGGAGCCGACCCCGTTCTTCCTCCGTGTTCACAGTGAGGGGGAGGAGTGGCAGTGTGTGCGCAGTCTCCTGGCCAAGCACATGCTGAGGCCTGACGCGGCGGGGGCCTACGACACCGTCCTGAACAGCGTGGTGAGCGACCTGTTGGCCAAGCTCCGACTGCGCAGCTCTCAGAACGCCCAGGCCCTCGTCACCGATATCGCCAACGAGTTCTACCGCTTCGGCCTGGAGGGTGAGCGCACTTCACCACGTCTCCCTTGTTTCTGCAAACACGTGGGCTTCCAGACATCGTCTAATCTGTAGCTTTTGTGCTGTTTGGCATCCAGGTGCTATGTTGTCCACCAGGGGTATGTTTCCCAAAAGCTCCTGTTAGCAACCTACATAGCTGGAACTGTTCAGTTGCATGGTTCAAACTATGCAAGTTGCTAATGCCGTTAGCGACTACGCTTGTGGGAAAGGTAAGCTAGGAAGAGAGTGATGTAAGATAGTAATGGGGCAATAAAACTTGGTGTCCTCTTGTGGACCTTCTGTTTCTAGGAATTTCCTCTGTGCTGTTTGAGTCCAGGATTGGCTGCCTGGAGCCACTCATCCCCCCAGAGACTGATCGCTTCATCCAGTCCATCAACACCATGTTTGTCCTCACCCTGCTCACCATGGCCATGCCAGCCTGGCTGCACTCCATCTTCTCCAAGCCATGGGACACCTTCTGTCAGTGCTGGGACTATATGTTTCACTTTGGTGGGTGATGATTTGAAGTATCTCCTTAGCTTGCTCTTGACCGGTTCTCTCCGAGTCTGAGCGGGAAAAACGCTGAGATTCGCACCAGAATGAAGCTTGGAATGAAGAGATAACTGTCGTGATGAAAAGCCATGTGCCGTTATATATGAGTTTGGCACACACTTTAATGATATTCATTTCTTAATCGAATAATTATTTAATAATACACAATATAAATTTATGGGAGACCATAAATACCATTAGACTAGTCATTTGGATTAGGTTAATTAAAGTAGCAAAAATGTGAATAGGCAAAAATGAGCAATCATCACATAGACACATTAGCCATTGTTCATAGCTGGCCAGTAGGGACACCATGATTAATACTCAGTGTATTAAAAATCACTTACTCTCCCTCTCTCTCTCCCTCCCTCCCTCTTTCTCTCTCTTTCTCTCTCCAGCAAAAGGTCACATTGATCAACGGCTGGAAGAGGAAGCAAAAAAACTGGCCCGTGGCGAGAAGGTGGAAGGAAGGTACCTGACTTATTTCCTGTCCAAGCAGGAACTGCCCATGAAGACCATCTACAGCAACGTGACCGAGTTGCTGCTGGCTGGTGTAGATACGGTGAGGGCCCTTTCTCTTTCTGCCCCCTGATGTTTCTTACAGCCATTAGAAGCATTTGCTGTAGCACCTTTCATACATATTTTATAAATGATTCTTCTTCGATATTTAGAAATCATTGTTATTTTCAGAAGACAGACGGGGGCATTGCAAAGGCAGCGATTAACACCTTCCATGAAAGTCAAGCAGTTGATTATGTATGACATGTACTGTATACAGTGATCCCCTGCAATATCGCGGTTCAGCTATCGCCGCCCCCCCCCCCGCTATATCGCGGATTTTTCCCCGACGCGTCACAGTTCCTGCATGTTGCGTACTTTGCTTGTGGTCCGATTGCTGTGAGCAAACTTTTTGTGAACTTTTCGTTTTGTTTTAAGCCCCATGATGGCTCCCAAGCCCCCTGCCTCTTCTAAGCCTTCTGGTAGTAGTGAGCCTAAGTGTCAGAGGAAGACCTTAACCATTTCTACATATTCCATTACATATACAGAGAGACAGAGTATATATATATATATTTATTTATATGGTCTTTCTGTATTGCGGATTTTCACGTATCGCTGATCAGTCTGGAACGTAATTTCCATAATAGCTGGGGATTACTGTATATATTGTTACATTAAGGTACAAGTCTTTAAATTAATCCTATATATTAAATGGATACATAAATTTTTATTTAAAAGCACTTTAAAAAGTCCATAGCTTGGATTATTGTATAGATTCTAAGTGAGATCACATTTGTTTTGACACAAGTGTATGAGAAGATTCTGTAATTCTAGTGAGAATGAAAATCCTTGTATTCTTCAGAGCCCCTAGGGGGGCAGGTTTGGAGAATAATAATCGTCAAACGATTTGCCTTCCGTCGCAAAACCTTTGCGTTCATCCACAATTGTTTTTCTGCTCCGTCACAAATGTTTCCAACCCTGTCCCCTTAGAAGCTCTGTAGTATTCTTTGATAAGGAAGTTTATAATTTTATTGTGTGAAAGTTGAATAATAGATCGGATCTCTTCAGCAAAGAAATGAGGTGAGAGATACTCACCCCCCCCCCCCACCAGAGTAACTCCTGTTATTCCAGCAGTCATTCTGACCTGCTTTGTACGACCCGGCCCAGAACTTGGCCCAGAACCATCATTGCTTCTGCTATCCGGCGCTCTTCTGGTTTCAGATTTCCGGCACCATGTCCTGGTCCTTGTATGAGCTGTCCCGCCACCCTGATGTGCAGGACGCCCTGCGAGATGAAGTGCTGGCTGTGCTGGGGGGCCGGCAGATCCCTAGTGCAGCTGACGTGAGCAAGATGCCGCTGATGAAGGCTGTGGTGAAGGAAGTGCTCAGGTGAGGACAGCCCTAGGGAGGGATTCAAGGCGACTTAATGAGTTTGTGAGACGTAAAAACTGCTTTCCTTTAGTTTCCATTACAAGTCAGAAGGTCTACACTCTCAGAAAAAAAGGGTAAAAAATTTTACCTTTCTTTGTCACTGGGGCTGTACCCTCAAGGGCTGGCCAATTGTACCTTTAGCTGTAGGTAAATGTACCTTTTAATGGACTCAGGAACATTTCTGTACCATCGATGATACATTAATGCTGTTTGTACCTTTGGGATGTTCTTAAAAGGTACATTTACAAGGGTACATCCCCAGTGACAAGCAAATATACTTGTACATATTTTTCTGAGAGTTTATGAAGAAAACCGTAAAAAAAAACCTGTATTACTAACATAGTGAACTTTCTGCATTCACACTCAAATTTGCTCAAAGTGAACGACAAAAATCATTTAATTTTTCTGTAGTAGCCTTGAAGGTCATATGAACCGCGGCTTTATTTAGAGTAAGTAGTTCAAACAAGACCCAGTGAAATCAGTGAGATGTTATTGGAGTATTTTGCAGTCTGTTCCATCTTCACTGCTTCACTGTCTGCTATATGCCACATCCACGTTGATATGGCGGGTAAATGTGGTTTGTGCTGATTGGTGATTTGCAGTCACATGTCTCCTGGTGTGTGTCAAGGCAGCTCAGTTCATATAAAACAGAATGCTGGTCAATACTGATACAGCGTTGGGTGCTTTTTTTCCCCAGACTGTATCCAGTAATTCCTGGAAATGCCAGAGTTATTGCTGAGAGAGATATCGAGGTTGGAGGGTACCTCATCCCGAGAAATGTAAGGCTTTTCTCCTGTTGGTGGTCTTACCTGCACACGTTTCAGGTTTTGCTTGCTTTAAAAATGAAAAGGTGTCTTACTGCTACCCCAACAACATTTTCTGTTTCTCTCTCTCCCTCTCTGTCTCTCACAATCCCTCTTTCTTTCTCTCTCTCCCTCTCTCTGTCTCCCTCTACCTATTTGCCTCTCTTTCTCTCTCACTCGCGCTCTCTCTCTGTCTCCCTCTCCTTTCTTCAGACACTCATTACCCTATGCCAGTACGCGACATCACGTGACCCCCAGACATTCTCTGAGCCGGACAGCTTCCTTCCCCGGCGCTGGCTGAGCCGGGAGCAGAATCACCACCCGTATGCCTCTCTGCCCTTTGGCGTGGGCAAACGCAGCTGCGTCGGTCGCCGCATCGCCGAGCTGGAGCTCTACCTGGCATTGGCACGGGTGCGAGCCGGGTTTTCATTGGGCGGGGGGTGATTTAAAACCGCTGCATGCTCCGCACACACATTCACACTCACCTCTACTAATCGCTTCCTCATCTATTGTAGATTCTAATCCACTTCGAGGTCAGACCTGATCCACGTGGCTCAGCCGTCCAGCCCATGACCAGGACCCTGCTGGTGCCACAGAGCGAGATCAACCTGCAGTTCCTAGAGCGCTGACTGGAGGATGGCCTACGTCGAGGAGCAGATGCCTGGAGCGAATAGGCCTGTGAATGGAGGCTGCCTTGGGCACAGGACTGTCCAGGCTGGGCTTTTTTTGGTGCCTGGTGAAATTGCACCATCGTTTGCATTTCTGCCTCCAGTTGGGGCTGGGAGACAGAGCCCAGTGATACACAACTTGGGGGAAACGGCCTCCTAATCAGGTGAATTGGGGTTGGAGCAAGGTGTGTGTGTGTGTGTGTGTGTGTGTGTGTGTGTGTGAGAGAGAGAGACATCATGTATCAGTTACAGTGTCTCTGTCATAACCAGGGGTGGATTCACCGTAGTTTCCAGTTTTAATCAAACAGGCAGAACTTTCTGGCTAAAACTAGCCTCCATGTTTACAGACATCATGATGATGCTTCAGAAACCTAGACAGGGTTAAAAACTATGAATCCTTAAAAAAACCCAATACAAGGAAGAGGAACCTCCCCTTAAAGTGTCCGGGCCCTAGTCCACGAGCAGATGAATTGCCAAACATCGTTGGGATTTTAGCAGAAAGTGCTAAAGTACTACTCCTATCTGCCAATATCAACAGACTATTTATAGGCTGATGTAATCAGCTGAACCCTTTTAAAACAGAAATTATTAAAGGTACGGTACATAGTTTCTCTAACTGTGTCAAAGAAATGTTAGTCCAGACCTGTGGAAACCAGAGTGTCTGTTTCCAGTGTCCTGAGTGTTATGTGGGTTTTGGGGATCTGCATGTCTCATGAAGGCAGGGCATTCGCTATAAGGAATTTCAGGTCCTCAGTTCAGCTGAACCGCAGGGATGTAAGTCTTTTGATGAAATGAACCTACATCCACTGTTATAAACAAGTTTTGTAATGTGAGAGTGTGTTTTAGATTTTGTACAGCTTTACTCACATTGTCTCTCAGGTGATATTGACAGAGATTTTGGCACCGTAAGCCTTTGATTAACTGTACACCTTTGAGGATCCGTTAACTGCAATCATTTACATCCTTTGTGTATTTATGACCCAAATCCCACTGTGATGTTTCCATGAAATGCAGTCCAGCCAGGATTACTGTTAATTCTTTTTTATCTTGACATTTCTGGATAAAAATAAATGAAAATGTAAGTCATGTGGAAAGAATTATGTTTGCAACTGTGAGTAATTATTCCTTAACGTGACGTTTTTGCAGTATTTTATTTTGCATTGTATCAATGTTAGAACATTTTAATATTTATGCCATTTAATAAAAGATGTGACTGTCAAAGCTGTTTTGACCTTTGGTTGCCTTAACTATAAATGGACGTTTTTTGGACAGTAACACTAGTAATCTTTGTACTTTGTTGCTTAGCTGGCTCCTCTGAAGTAAATTTCAGGTTTACCCCTTTGGTACAGCTATATATTTTAACTGAATTATTTCAGGTTAAATACCTTCCTCCAGGCTACTACAGCTGGCCTGGTTGTGGGACGTGAACAGACCACCAATCAGGTTTTAAGTTTATGTCCCCACACGCCCATGCTGCTGCTTCAGGTTACAATTTGTTTTGCATAGCTGAGCCAGTGGACTAATAATCATTTCAGTAATAACTCTCCTGAAAATAGCTCAGTCACATTTCCATGTCTTATGGCTGAAAGCAACTGTTTCTGCCCCCAGTCTCTTCTCTTGGCACTGGAAATAAACCTTTGGACTTCAGTGCTTACATTTGACTCAATTAAATTTCACTCTGTGTGGGTTTCTTCCATGGCCCAGCTGTGTGTGTGTGTGTGTAGTTTTAAGGTGCAGGTTTCCTACAGTTACTCCTATTCCAGTGCATAAACCGGCAGTTAGAACTCCTAGCATGGTTAAAATGGCTGTAGTAGGTGACTATGTGCATGTACACTATACTGTCAAAAGTATGTGGACGTCGCAATTAATCAGAGGAATTTCCTATTTAATCCACACCCACTGCTGATGTATGACTAAACCCACAGTTATGTAATCTCCTGGAACAATCAATATCAGCAGGGTGGTTGTTGTACAGGAAAGGTTAGTGACTTTCCCCTTGGCGCCATCATAGGACACCACCTTCCCATCAAGTCAGTTTGCCACGTTTCTGCCTTGCTAGAGCTCTCTTAGTGAAGTGATTGTGACAAAACATCTGGGAACAAGTTCATTTGTGAAGTGGTCGGCCACACAAACTCACTGAAAGGGACCTGATCACCCAGCATCAATACCCAACCTGAATGGCAGCAACAGTGTTCCAACATCTAATGGAAAGCTTTGCTGGAAAAGTAGAGGCTGTTAAAGCTACAATGAGCTGACCAACTTCGTATTAATACAGTTGGTTTTGTAATGAGATGCTGGACAAGCTGGTATCCACATACTTGGTCATATAGTGGTTGTGCCCTGCAATGGACTGGCACCTCATCCAGGGTGACCCCTGCCTTATGCCCTATGATAAACTGGCACCTCATCCAGGGTGACCCCCGCCTTATGTCCTATGATAAACTGTTGATAAACTCTGCTGTTTTCATTCCTAAATGCACTATAGTTTCTGCAGTGCCTTCAACATCCAAATAAGCATGCAGTGCATGCCTTTAGCGTTCAATGAAACGTGCAATCATTGCATTTAACATTCAAAACTGCAATGCATGCCTATAACATTCAAACAAGTATGCAATGTTTGTCTTTCATATTCAAACCGGCATGCAATGTGAGCCTTTAAAATTCAAACAAGTATGTAATGCATGCCCTTAACATTTAAACAAACATGCAATCTATACCATCAAGGGCCTAGGTTTGATTTCAACACTGAAATCCTGCACCTCTCCACACACATGCACACAATCCCACAATATTGGCAGGACCCTCTGCCTTCCATCTACACCCAAATCTACGCTCCTGTATGCTTTTTACATTCAAACAAACAGGCTATGTGTCCCCATGACATTCAAACAAACAGGCTATGTGTCCCCATGACATTCAAACAAACAGGCTATGTTTGCCTTTAACATCCAACCAGTGGTCAGTGTTGGTCCAACGTCTCCCTCCTTTCTTGTTCACCCCTCAGTCCTGAGCTACAAACCCCATAAGTGCTACTGTGCTACAGCTAGCAGTCGACCATGGGCCCTGACTCTGACTGTGGGTCAGTTTCTAAACAGCCATGAGCTCTATGTTAAAAGCTGGAGAGGTGTGAAGGAGAGGATGTGGCGATCCAGCACAGGTAAATGTGGGTTGACAGACAGATACAGCGTATGGGTCAACCATCCAAGAGACAATCTGTCTTTCTTCCAAATATGTAACTTAGAAGTGAAATATTACATAATCAAATGATTTAGTAAAAATGGCTCCCTTTAGAATTAGACTGAAGTGACACGTTAGGACCAAGCAGGAAAGAAATGAACAAGGAATGTGCAATGTTTCCTAAAGGTTAGCACAATGTTTGAACTGATCCATCCTGAACATTTAACAAAGCATTCTCTGAGATATTTAAATACTTTTAAATATTTTTCCGTTACAGAATTCTTATAATTATTCGAATTTAACTTGATGTATGGTTAGATAGCATCCTACCGGAGGTCTGTTTAATGTTCAAGCTCCGCTGTTGCTATCGCCATCTGCTGGGAGAAATAAATTGTAACTTAAATAATAAAAGCATATCTACTGTGTTTCAGTTTCATTGTCCAACCGCTGTATGTCACCTCTTGTTGACATTATACTGCCAATATAGGCTTAGGGCGACCAGATAATCCATGTCAGGGAGGACACTTTGAGATACTTCAGGTTTTACAAACTACATTACAACTGAAAGGCTGTTCTGCTTTGCTAAAAACTTTGACTGGTTTGTTTCCTTGACCGCTGTTACACATTAAACGTGGTGACACGTGCATGATTATAGGAGTCAGACCACTCAATATATAGCAAATCCTGTCCAATATCAATGTGTCCTGACATGGATTATCTGGTCACCTAAATAGGGTACACAAAACATTCATATCGGCGATCAAGTCATCCATCCTTTAATCCACTTTAAATATCCGTTTATCCAGTTACAATGAAAGGGTAAAATAAAGTGCGTGATATTGTCTCATGGGCTATATACACACTTATATCAAATAAAGAATCCGACTAATATCAAGCGCTGGCCTTGATTATGTATAAACAAAGCGACGATTTAGGGAAGTACGGATTTCTACCTGACGTCATTAAAGTGTGACGCGTGTGTGTGTCGTGATCGAAATTTTAAGGTGATCTGGCCCTTTATAACAAACGAACTGCCATTTCAGCGGTAAAAATGTACAGTCAATGTCATTCGAATGTAACCTGTACTCAAAGTAAATGACGGATGACAGAATTTCGTGACCATATATTCACATATTAGCTTCAAGTGATTGCAAGCTAAGTAAAAACACTGTGACACGTGAGGACAGTTACCCACGGGCCTCTCCGTTATAACATTACAATGAACCTCACGGAAGATCAAGAAGGGTATATGTTTCCCGTTTGTGACGGATTGTTTGCTGAAACTTTCTCCGAGGATAGTTCTTACAGGTTCGGAGAACAGGAGTTAAAGATAAGACAACTGTTCGGCGCTAATCTCGGCGTGGCCGCGCCGGTGTGGGACGCTGTGAGTTAACAGTTACATCAGTTAAAAATGTAATACTGTCGATTATTAAAACTCTAGAATGACTTGTACTAAGTATGTTTTTGTACCTGACAGGCACTATGTCTCTGTCGCTACTTGGAAGAAAAAACGCTTGACTTGAAGGGAAAGAGAGTAATTGAGCTGGGAGCCGGAACTGGTATTGTGGGTATCTTGGCAGCACGCTTGGGTACGTTAGATCAGCGTTTTCCAAGCTAGTCCTCAGGGCACACTGGACGGATCCACATTCTTGTTTTATCCCAGCTCCAAGAACACCTAACCCAAGCAATCAGGAGCTCTGAATCTCTGAATACCTTACAGGTGTGCTGAGAACTGGGATAAAACAAAAATGTGGATCCGTCCAATGTGCTCTGACGACTGGTTTGGGAAACACCACATTAGATATTTAATTTTTGTTTCTGCCCAACAGCGATCATACCTGTTTAAAGAGAGGTGATGCTTTGAAACTAATAGATAATGCTGTTTTCCTATGGTGACATGCCTTGACAATATGCTCAGTATGGTGACATGAAATAGTTGTATGAGATTTAAATGTGTGGGGAATTTAATTTTAATGTTTCCTTGCTTGTGACCCATTTTGACAAAATAATCAAATACAATAATGTTTAAAGTGTTCATTTTGCATCACTGCCTAATTTTGACAGTATCCGTACTGTTTAATTACAGGAGCATCCGTGACTTTGACTGATCTTCCTCATGCCATTCCTCAACTGGAAAGCAATGTGTCCGCAAACATGCCCCAGTGCGGCTGGCCCTCTGCCACCCCCACAGTAATTCCTCTGTCCTGGGGATTGGATCATCGTCAGTTTGCCACAGACTGGGATCTCGTTCTGGGAGCTGACATCGTCTACTTATCAGAAACCTATACTTTACTGCTGGACACACTGACTCATCTGTGCGATGGGGGGGCAGCCTTGTACCTTTCATCAAAGATGCGCAGAGAGCATGGCACCCCTGACTTCTTTGAGAACATTCTGCCACAGAGGTTTGACTGCCAGCTGGTGTATAGTGACACAGGGCAGAATATAAGCATCTACCGTGCCACCCTGAGAAAGGATGGAAGTAAACTATGAAGTCTTGCTGATGACGTGGTGCAAAGGCAGTACGACATGAAACAACGCGTGTGAGTCACACTTAATTGTCAGCAGCACTCGGTGGTCTAGAAGCAAGAGTCCCAATATAATAGAATGCAACCTGTAAAACTTTTTTGAGAATTGTAATTGCTGTTTAAAGTCTTCCATATATAGTGGACTTTTAACAACATATTTAGATAATTAAAACTTTTTATTGATTTTGTAGTTGTTTTTCAGAAGTAATATTTTCATGCTACAGCACCAATAAGAGGGCTTATGTCTTTAAAGCTTCTTTTTGTACAAATTGAACTACGAATTATGTAGAAATAAAGAAAGACCACATTGCAATTTTATCGATCTGAAAAACGTTTTGTTAACACCAACAATTTTTTTGCCTTCTGCCGCCTCATTCTCCCGTCCAGGCTTTTGCTGATGTGCAGAGTTGCTGTTCGGTGTGAAAAGCCTGTTTGTTCCGCTGGAGAGTTTTGAAGAAAAAGAAATGGTTGCCCCCTAGCTGTGCTTGTGCTCACCCGACAAAACAGATGCCTATCTCTTCTGTCTGTGTCTCAGCTCCTCTCCCCACAATCATTTTACATTGTCAACAGTTATAGGTTTTTTTTTGATGTTCCAGTTCTTGATTATCTGTTAAAGGGGAAAAGGCACTTTTTCAACTCTCTTTAATTAGGAGAAACAAACATAAAACTGACACCTTCTATGTAACTCTGTGGGATCTGGACCAAGATTGATGTCTCTTAGGTGTCTAGTTGGTAGCAGACGTTTTTCCTGGGTTTCACCTCTACCCTTAAACCATGACATCTCTTTTTTTATTGATTTGTGGCCTTCTGCCAAATAAACTAACCATATAATGCATTTGTGTCCCCAATCAGAAGAGTAATAAAGAATGATGTGCATGAGTGGATGGATGGGTGAATGTAACACTTGTTAGAGTCAAACTTTGGATGTTTTTTAAGAGTGGGAGATGAATGCTTTGTTAGTTTATGCCAGGAGGTACTAGGGAGAAGACTTAAGTTGGATGACATTCTGTTTGGACTTAATTAAAAATGTGCTTTAGTAGGAACTTTAGCATTTAACAGGGAGGCTCCTAGCTGTGATGGATGGGGAGGAGGGAGGGGGTAGAAAATGAGACTTTTAATAACAGACTGCTGCTCAGTTGGCTTGGGCAGCACCATTCCCTCCCCAGCATCGACACAGACGCATTCATCCTGCCTTCAGGTATGGACTATTTCATTTTTTTTAAGTTTTTTTTTTTTTTTTTTTTTTTACCAGAACTATTGTGCAAATTTGAAACCACTGACTTGGCGTGATTGTGTGCAGTTGTGACAAACAGAATGATTGTCAATTTGTGACACCGAGCTTTAGGTTATATGATTGAGTTTGACCTTGAAGTGAAAGTGACATTGGTTAAAGTTTTAATCACGAGAAATTTATTTTGAGCACCATTAGTACATTATGGCTTTAATTTGACAATATACTGTATGATTTGAATTAAGTTAATGTTTTCTTAGGCAACAATAAATTAGTAATGTTTTAGTTAGGATATTCAATGCAGAAATAATATTTACATTAATACTAATACAACAGGAACTCCAAAGTATTTTCAAGCTGTAAATTTTCAAGAGATGTATGTTTCCTAGCAAGGTCCTTGGCTGCCAGATTACTATGACGGAGTTCACAAGAAGCAAAAGGCAGCCACCCCCATATAAATTTTGGACTCTTCCAGGACAACATGTCCCACATATGTAAGTCCTTTCAGAATCAGAATTACAGAATGCAGTATGCCAATTTTGACCAATTAAAATAAAACCAACAAAATTATCAGTATATGTAATTATGTTAATTTCTAAATAACATTTTTGGATGGATTGATGGGTATTTTGGCAGTACCAAAATAATACATTCAAAAACATTCTTATACGTAACATGGGGTAGGGCTATGAAACCATAGTGGTAGAGCAGTATGACTTAGATCCCAGATTGAAAGTTTTTACGAATGAGTTATTTAAATGACATCATCTGAATCAGGACAGGACTCCTAGGAATTGATAGACGTCTTGCAGCTGAAAATTACAGTTCACTGCAGGATGGTAGCGCACCATTAGCGGAATACAGAGTAATATAAAAGAAAGTGCTGTTATATGTTTGTCCCCAGGTACCAAGACAAACGACATACATCAGATTTCCGGCATTCACCAGCCAACCAGCAGCAGCCGACCTGCACACAAAATTTCAGCCGTGAATGTGACAGGTGGACAGCTCCAAGCTCCAACTGGACCGGCCTGCCAGTGCCCTATACCCCGGGTGCTCTGAACGATGAATCGCACTCCAAAGATTACAGTGAGTATCAGAAACAGGGAATGGAGTGGAGGAAAACTGAGATAGAGAGAGCACGGAAACAGCAAATCAGTGACAGTAGGAGGCAAATTGAAGAGTGGAGGAAGAGGTGGGAGCGAAAGACCCCTCTTAACTACAAGAGAGATGTAAAGGCAAACCAGAGCTATGGCAGCCACCTTGAGATGGAGGCCCGGGCAGCCCGATACAGCCAATCACCGCCCAGAAAGAAACACGTGGATGCCAGAGTATGGGGGACATATTCTCAGGGAGTGCAGGATTGGGTGAAGATCCCAGATGGAATAAGCAGACCTAGGAGCAATGATGCTCAAAGAATATTCCATTCATTTGAACAATATAATCACATTAGAGGATGGGAACAGAGATATCATAGACAACTTATGGTGCCCCATACTTTGCCTCAGCCACCAATTCTTGGAAAAAACTGGAGGCAGGATAGAAAGGAAAACAATTCATGTTTACAGCAAAGAGTTTTTAATCAACCTCCGCGGTACATTCCACCACCACCCTACCATGACACTCATACTGTCAAGCATCAAGAAAGTGCCTGCAAGTATCCCACACTCCCAGGCTCCAGAAGACAAGAATTTTATGGAGGTTTACGAAAAGAGAGGGAAGCTTATGAAAAGTGGGAGAGAACAAAGTGGATGGATATTGACAGCAGTCTGGGACGAGTTGGCAGCAGAACATGGGAAGAACCCATGGCTGCATTACAACTGCCTCCAGAAGGTTTTGCTCAGCTGGTTCCTTCTAAGCGTTCAGAGATGATGGCAGAACCTGGAAAAGTGGTGTCAACTCCATCTCTTGCTAGTTCTAGAACTATGTTTAAGAAAAAGAGAGGAGGAGAGACTGCCTTTTGCTTGGTGTCACAGTCTCAGGGTGTAGCCAGGTCGACTGCTTCCCCTAAAGAACACTTACAGTCATCTTTGCAAAAGTTGAGTGATGCACCACTTACCCACAAAGATGATGTCGGGACGGACATATCTAAGAGAGCATGGATAGAGAGCATCGGTGGTTCCCAGACAGAGGTTGATTCTGGAGTGGCACAATCTAAACAGCCAAATAAGCCTCCTACTTATACTGCAAGTCAGAATTCTCGCCTGAATGTGGGCTGTGACTCTAGGCAGTACTCTATTCCATCCTGGCTGCAGAACAAGCAGGTAGCTTCATACAGAGAAGACCTGGTCAGTGTTGTTCAAGGTCGACCAAAGAACATCGCAGGCAAAATGAAAAATCCAGCAGACAGGGACGAGACAATGGTGATGTGCTCTAAGATTCATGTGCCTCCTGTAACGAAAAAGAAAACACTGCAATCCTGTAGTGCAACCTCTAGCGAGTTTCCTTTATGGAAAATGCCAAGTCATATGACCAGACCCAGAAATAAATCTTCAATTCAGTGCATTACAAGTAATTTGGAACAACAAAGTGAAGTGGACCATTATGAAAAGCAAAGAGACAATAGTCGTTTCATCAATAAACACATGGCTAAAGAAAAGGTAGGCACTGCATCCAACAGGGGTGATGGCATTCTGGTTATAGATGCTACCTGTGTTGTTGTCAGAGCGAAATTTATTCCTCCTCCAAAAAAAGAACAAGTACAGTACATATACCCACCTCAGGGTGGGAATTATGAGGTTTGTGGAGGTCCAAGCAGTGCTATTTCTCAGCATGATTTGGATATTTCACAACGAAATATCATTATGCAACATGGAACAGACGTATCACCAGAGATACCTCTAGAAGAACCAAAAAGTGAAGATGATCAAAAGCGCATCTCTGGATTGGCCCAGAGTAACGGAGATGCTGATATGGAAGATATGAGGAAGATCAGCTTGCTCTCTTCAGCAGCTTTTGAAGATGAGAGACTGGTGGAGAGGCCATTGAGAATTCTGGGGGGGACTGTCCGCAAATCCAACGACAAGGAAACAAAGGGAGATCAGACGCATGTATTAACACATGGTACAACTCAAAGATTATCTGTAGATTTTCTTCCTACTGAGTCGGAAACATGTACAACAAAAGATCTTGAACAACTCGATAGCTGTGCAGATACTCTGTCTATCTCAAATGATCAGTTTTTGACAGATCTAGGGAAAAGTCTTGATCTGGAAGCAATGACCTCGAAACAAACAATGCAAAATCTGTCTGAGAATGATATAAGAGTTAGTCAATTTGAAAACTGTGATGGCTATAGGCATGAAACTATCCACCATAAAGAACCTTCTCTGTCTCATACTAATCATGAAGCTTCCAGCCAACCTGGGGTAGTTGGCTTGTCAAATGCATCTGTTTGCATACAGCCTGCTCCATCCCCTCCTCAGGTATGTTCCAGCTCTCTGTACCCAAGTGACAATTTTGAAGGAACTGATTCCATCTTCGATGACCAGTTTTTATCAGATTTGGATAGAGCTACTGCTTTGGGACAAAATCTGAGAATCAGCAAAGAAAAAGAGTTAAATGACATAGGACACTCAATGCCACACGTGTCTGAAAAGTATACAGTTATTTATCATGCTGAAAAACAAGACTTCGTTGTGACTGAGAAAATTTGCAGCGATGAATCTTTACCCATTCCTCATACGGAACAGGAAGAGTCTCATTACACAGAGGACATTCCTTTCTCACCACCTAGATTTCACTCTGTTTCAAGTCTGCTGTTGCCTTCTGTGTCCTACTCTCTCTCTCCTTCCCTGTCACACACTCCCCCCTACCTCAACCTTGAATCACTCTCAGGTTTTCCCTCCCTTAGCTTAGATACAACAGATACAGACTGTATCTCCCTGCCTCCTCCCCTCTGTCATGCAATTACCATCTCTTCAAATTCAGAGAGAAAAGTTGCTGCATCTCCTCAATCTTCAGAGGGTCATTCTTTACCTTGTTCCCTCTGGGATGCCGTCAGTCGAATCCGTAGACATACAGCCCCGGACTCTGAGAATGAAGAAGAAGAAGCTGGTGAAACATGGAACAATCAAGAAAATATGAGGAAGGAAGCAGAAATTAATGGGACATTGTTTGTCCTGGGTAGCCGCCAGGAAGTAGACAAGTGCAGTGAGAAAAAAAATGCGCCACGGAGTCAAGAGGATTTAGATTTGGTGGAAAATAGATCAAATAGGAGATCAGGAGATCAGAATAAAGAACCTGTCCCTGCAGATGGGGCCAGTGGTTTGCAGGTGGCGGAGAATGATTCACTTAATGAAGAGACAGGGTTAGAAGACATGGGACAGTATATGAATGAACTGCAGAGACAATGTGAGGATGACACACTGTCCTGGAGCAGCTCTGACAGTCACACTTCAACAGGCACTGTGATTATGGGTCAAGAAACACAGGAGATGAGTGAGGAAATGATGCCAAAGGCAAGAGACTATGTGTCATGGATGGACGCAATAGGCAATCCAAAGTCTACTGCATGAGTAAAGGTGAGGTGTTAAGGGACTGTATGTAGCAGTGGAAAGTCCAGAGTGGACATGATTAGTAGACATACATTTTACTCTTTGGATCCATGAATGTGTGAGTCAAGGTCTCTAAATAAATGAAAAGGGGGAAATTAACAACTAGAGAAGTACTGAAGAAAATTGTGTTTGGAGTGATGGCATAGAAGGTGCTCCGTACTTTGAGGTGGCATGTGACCAAGCTAAGACTGAAGAAAAAAGGAAAGACGTTTTCCATGAAAGGTGATAGGTTTAAATGGAAAGTGCTTACTGAAGAAACCCATTGTTTGGAAGATATGCAAGCCAAAGGTTGTACACTAGAACATTTGTTGGAGATTAGAAAATAACGATAGTGAAATGAAAGCAGACGTGTCCAGACTTAATTTTGCCTCTGGAACAGGAAAAAGGAAGACAGTTGTGGCAGTTATGACCCAGGACAAGACCTCGTGAACTGAATGGGAAAACTCTGAATGACGACAATTTGTATAGATGGCTATTGTTCCATATCAGGGAAATTTAAAAGGAGACTGCTTTAATTTAGGTTAATTCACCCTGCCCCCTAATACACAGACCTTTGTATTTAAATTATGAAGTAGTGCTTGAACTGGGGAAAAAGAAGTGCCAGTACTCCCCTTGTTAGTTAGTACCAGCAGATATTGAGAAGTGCCAGTACTCTGAAGAGAAAAACCATGAGGTACTGGTACTGTGTACTGGTGAGTACCAGCGTACTTCAAGCTCTGGTATCCCCCCTCCGGTGTCAAACTCTCTCCTCCACCCTTGGCCTTACCTGTTTTTTTTTTTATTTGAAGTTATTGTTTAATGTACTTTTAAGTATTATGATTATTCTAGGTTTGCATTAGTGCAAGTTATGATTATTGGAACGCACAGAATATGGAATGATTGCTGATTTTGTTATTGTATACATGTGAATATAACACACACGTTATTCAAATAAAAATATATGATTATCACTGATATAGCACTTATCTTTTTCTGTAAATATACTTTGCTGTGCCATCCACTTTTATATCTGACCCATCAGTTTCCTAAACAGTGTTCGCAAAACAACTGGCATTCTGTCCAAAGGATAAGATCAAGGTCCACAACAACCCTAATAAGGTTAAAAAGTTGGAATATGTTGGAATCATTTTTGTATGTACATGTCATTTATAATTGTACAGTGCTGCGCAGTCACATATTATGTTTAAATGATCACTACGTTGATGTATAACTATGATGTCCGTCAAAGTGTGTTAGGTTAGACATTTAAAAACCACTCCCCACCTTAGTATTTCCAGGAATCATCTGATACACCATGTCTTTTTTGATTCAACACACCATGTTTGGTTAATCAATACCTTGTTATGTAACTAATTAAGTTGATGAATTAATTTAGCTGGTGATATAATTAATTGAATATATACGGAATGGCTGGGGTGCCGTCAAGAGAGTTTCGGGAACTGAAGCAATGACCTTCTGGCCATCCAACAAGATATCAGTAGCTTTTTGGAGAACAGAAAAAAGAATTGTTAGTTTTATTGTGTTCCTGTTAATTTACATATATTCTAATGTTACATTAAGTGTTTTTATGAGCAAATACGCGTACTACTCAGATAAACAGCTTTAAGCATTTTGTTTGACTGCCTAACACTTTTGCACATTAATGTATTTTAAATGTCTTTGTATGTCTTGCAAACAGGACGAAGGCAATGTACATCTGTAGAGCAATATGTCTGTATTGAAACTTTATTGAACTCAAAATGTATGGTGACCTTGTAGAAATATTGTGCAGGCAAAATATTTTGAAATATCTCCTATAAATTTATCAAAAATAAATTAAATAAATATGATATATTTATATACATTTCATATCATTCCATTTAGTGCGCTGTAACTATAACTTATTGTTTATTTAAGTGACCTTATATAAAAGTGTTTTTTTGTTTGTTTCAAATGGTAAGGAAGCCGCTGTCACGATTGCACTACCAGTAGGTGGCATTTGTCGGAATCCACACTTGTTTCTAAAGACGCCATTTCGCCGGCATTTTACAGCTTCCGGTTTTGTACATGACTGACATAAGACAATAGCCAATGACGGGAAATCTGCAAACCTTGTAGCCAATACGCAGAAAGTGGGTGTGTTTTCCGAATACAATGTGTGACATTGTATGATTATGTTGTAGTTCGTGTACTGATGTCCTGTCTTTTCATTTATCTGTTTAACATTTTATTTAACATATAAATTAAGTTGTCGCGCATTTATGTACAGAAAATAAAGCTGTGGAGGTAAGACTTTGATCCAATGTTGCATTCTCTGAACAGTATTTCCGTTTATAAAATTTCCATACATCCGAGTTAGAGTATACAGTAAGCGGCGCCAATCAAACTTTGGCTACTCGTGGTTAGTCGCATTCTCGTGTGACTGATCAAACCATTAGGCGGTTAAAGGATGTCCGTCAAATCAGAGGTTGATTATTCAGTTAGAATGTAACCACTGCTTCGGTTTGATTAACGCTCGTAAATTAAAATAAAAAGTGCACACTGCGGTTAATGTTACGTACTAAACGGTTCGGCGACTCTCCTGTCACTCGCTCCTGTTTCCCAGGAGCGCGATGGCGTCAGATTCGCCGATTGACGGGGTTGATCTTTGACGTTTGGTATTTTATATACTCTAATACGTTAATAAATTGGCTGTTTTCACAGAGTTTTTGGTATGTTGGTAGTTAAGTTATAAATAGCATTTGATAAGTGTCATCACGCCTCGAAGCCAGGGGCCCTCAACTATTTTTTTCCAGGGGGGTCTGCGCGGTCCGGATATAATTGTTGATCGCCGCTATGTCCAGTGTAGTTTTGCATCCAACCATTTTCCATACCGGCTTGTCCTGTGCAAGGTTGCCGGGGTCCGGAGACAGTCCCGGAAGCTACGGAGTCAAGGCAGGGAACGGCGCGAGACGGGACGCCAAACTTGTCAGGACACACACACACACGGGCACGCACACACACACGGACACATATTCAGTGTAGGTATGCCTCGATTAATTTACTAGGGTATGTTACTTTGAAGAGGGGGCGTAGCAAGAAGCTTTGGTCCCCCGGACAAAATGTCTCCTTGGCCCCCCTCCTTATATTTTGCCGACGGAAAGGCTTCCCTTCCAGGGCCATCCCCCCACCGCGCCGTCGACGGCCCGACATTAAGGAGTTAGTTAAGGAGTTACCTTGATGTATTATACTGGGTAACAAAAAAATATATATATATATATATATATAAATGTTCAATTTGGATGATTGTGTGCTTCTGTTTTCGTTTTGACTATGTAAAAATCTAACTGACATGCTTTGAATATTTTTCATTATGAGTCAGTATTGTAAATTGTAGAAGTCAGTATTGCTACTGTCCGTTTCGCATTTTGAAATAGGTTTGGTTTCCTACTATGCAATACAGTATTCTGCAATTTCCTTTGGGATTATTGACGTATCTATCTATCTGTCTGTCTGTCTGTCTAATGGAGTTCATGAACTAATACATTCATGTATTTGAATTACTTGAAAGTTGCACTGTTATCACACTCCATCCCCCATCCTGCTAAAATGTCATGATGCCTCAAATTATAGTGAAGGTTCCATGAATGGCTAAATAAAGTGTTAAGGTGACTTGTTCTTTTAGATCCTTGCTTGGAATATGGCTATAGACATTTGGCAGTAACTGTGCAATTATTTTTACCTTGATATATTATACTGGGTAACAAAAACATAATAACATAATAAAAATTATTTTCCTTGCAATTAAGTATACATTTTTATATTGAAAATCAGCTGTCTTTTCTTATGTAGAAGGCAAGGGCACCTTAGACTCACTTAAATTAAACTAGATGCTTCATCTCTAGATTGCAAGTCTTCTTTTTTGTGACTTGCATTTGGGTGTGTGAGAGGGTTTTGTTCAGTTAGGCTGGCAAAGGAGATAGGCTGTGATGGAGTGCACTGCTGCTTGGAGATTAGGAGGCGATGAAGGCAGGGAGAGTTTAAAAACTGCACATGCTGCCTTTGTGTGTTTCCACTATTGTTATTCCTTCTGTTTCATTTTCTTCCTGCACACCTTTTTCTGCACGTTATCTGGCTAACAGACAGATTAATGCTGTTAACTTTATGCTTTCACTGTAATAGGAAGTATAAAAGGTGAGAAGCAATAACCGTTGCATTTCAACTTCTTTAGAAAAAGCATGTTTTTTTAGAACACGACCTTACCTGAAATTCATAGGAAATTAATACCAGCCAAATACAGATAAATGTTGTTTGTAGAGGGCAAAACTGGTTTTATCTGTCTGGTGTGCAGGTAGCAGTCAGTCGGTTGCTACCATACAGTTATTCAAAATGTGAGCAATTAACTAGTGGTTAGTATATAATCTGCATGGTGCGTCTGGAGCTGAATTGTGCCGATTATGTTCTGTGTTTGGTTATTATTACAATTATGATATAGTTTCAAAGAACAAACAAGTGCAGTTTGTGTGAAACACTGTAAAAGGCATCATGTTTGCTGGTTTTGTGCACATTTAGAAGTTAGTTTGGATTATTTTACATACAGTCGAGGAAATTTGCTCTACGGGGCAGCACCAAATGAGAGGGACAAAGTCAAAATAACCCAAAAAACTTCCTCTTGAACAAGGACAGCATCTGGGCAGTGGCATTAAGAGGTATCTAAGAGTACTTTAATAATATGATTCTCTATAAGGATTGGTACCATTAAAAGGTAGCAATAAAGAGACTCTCATTTTTACAATAAGAGTCGGTGTTCATTAACTACCAAAACAGACAATGCTGTTTCACATTTAATGCTTTTTGAAATTCTGGTGAATTGCTGAGGCACAGATAATGTGCGAAAAATATTTGTGCCCCTCCAATGTCATATGATTCTGATTCAAAACATCTGCCTTCCAAAAATAAATACGTACATTGAAACTGAGGTGAAATAAATGACACAGTGGCTTTCAAATGCATGTAACGGCTTATTAATGTGCATTACTCTGAGGAGATGAGTATGAGTTGCCTCTTTTTTGACACCTAAAAAGTTTGTTTGTTCGTCAGTTTGTTTTGATCAGACGTTTGCACCTCAAATGAATGGATAGCCAATGCATTGGGTTATGGCCTTGTCCCAAACTACAGGCTGTAGCCTACATACTCATAATTTCACACAATCCTCTATATATCATCATGGAGCCCACAAGTGTGTAGTGGTGTGTGGATGCAATGTGATGTCCACTCTGACAAGTCAGAACGCAACCTTGTTGGTTGTGACCTCTGTCACAATTTAGCATTTGTACTCCTGAAAGCACAAATAATATTAATAGTCTCTTTCCAATGACAATTACAGTTGAGAAAAATAGAAGCTTTGTTTTATTTTTTTCTTATAGAATGTATTAAATATATACTGTTAATGTAATAAAATGTATGATCATCAAGTACACTACCGGTCAAAAGTTTTAGAACACCCCAATTTTTCCAGTTATTTATTGCAATTCAACTCGTTCAAGTCCAATGAATAGTTTGAAATGGTACAAAGGTAAGTGGTGAACTTCCAGAGGTTAAAAAAGGTAAGGTTGCCCAAAACTGAAAAATAATGTACATTTCAGAATTATACAAAAAGGCTTTTTTCAGGGAACACAAAATGGGTTAACAATTTAAAGCTGTTCTGCAGCAATGGAGGTTACTTAAAACCAACTTTTCTGGATTACTTATAGCCCCCTCTGTCTGCATAAAAGCAGTGTTGGAACACACTGTGGTACCAAACCCTCGTGAGCATCAGCTGAACAGCATTGTACCTGCAGAAGGTAGTGTGTTGTTACAAAAATGGCGAGAAAAAGGCAATTAACAATGGAAGACAGACAGACCATCATGATACTTAAAAATGTAGGTCTTTCCTACAGAGAAACTGCAAAGAAAGTCAATGTGTCAGTGAGTACAGTTTCCTTCACCATCAAAAGGCACTGAGAAACTGGGGCAAAACTGTACAGGAAGAGGTCTGGCAGATCCAAAGCCACAACTGCATCAGAGGACAAGTTTCTGAGAGTTAACAGCTTGCGTGATAGGCGGCTCACAGGACCACAGCTTCAAGCACAGCTTAATAGTGATCGTAGTAAGCAAGTGTCAGTTTCAACTGTGAAGAGAAGACTTCAAGCTGCAGGTTTGACAGGACGAGTTGCAGCAAGAAAGCCATTGCTAAGACGTCAGAATAAGACAAAGCGGCTTACCTGGGCCATGAAACACCGCCATTGGACTACTGAAGACTGGAAGAAGGTATTATGGACTGATGAATCCAAATTTGAATGCCGTCAAGTAGGCGAAAGGATGGTTCCACAGTGTGTGGCATCAACTGTCAAGCATGGTGGAGGACGCATGATGGTCTGGGGCTGGTTTGCTGGATCCAGCGTCGGTGACTTGTACAGTGAGAGGCACCCTGAACCAAAATGGCTACCACAGCATTCTGCAGTGCCATGCAGTGCCCTCTGGCATGCGCCTAGCTGGTCAGGGGTTCATCCTACAGCAAGATAATGACCCAAAACAATGACCCAAGTCCAAGCTACGCCAGAACTACCTCAGGAAAAAAGAACAAGATGGTAAGCTTGAAAACATGGAGCGGCCAGCAGAGTCTCCAGACCTAAACCCCATCGAGCTGGTTTGGGATGAACTGGACAGAAGAGTGAAAGTGAAGCAACCTACAAGTGCCACACATTTATGGGAACTTCTGCAACAGATATGGGAAGAACTTTCTGAAGAATATTTAATTTCTATTGCAGAAAGAATGCCATGAGTGTGTTCAGCTGTTATATCTGCCAAAGGTAGCTACTTTGATGAGTCGAAAGTTTAGAACACATTTTGGTCTATAAATTGATTCCATGATTTCTTTTTTAACTCCAATTGCTTATTTGTACTATGCTTTCATTTCAGAGTGCAATGAGACATTAAACTGCATAATTTTAATTAAAAAACGGAAAAATGTTATCAAATTCATAATCACTGCTGCTTAGTAAGAAACATAAATTAGTTGGTTTTGGCTTGGATACTCATCTTTATTGAATACAGTATAATACATTAATCACCTAAAGGAACGATAATGTTACAATGAAGCGTGTTTGTGTCGGTGGGAATCTTTGATGAATCGTGTTGCCGAAAGTCTGCAGTGGTGTAAATTTTTGCTGACAAAGTCATGTGGTGCGTGATGTTAAAATAGAGTCTCGTGAGACAGCACTTCCCATGACTTTCTCCCAGTATCATGCTCTGAAGGCCACGGACCACAGAGACCATAGAAAAAAAGGGGGAGTGAAGAGCAGGAGAGCAAAACAATTTTTTTGTGGTGTTAATGTGTTGAAAGTGTATTGCAAAGGTACTGAATTGCTGAGCTTTGACTGCAAGTCCGCAAAAGTAACTTTAGTGTGACCTTAAACTGGCATAATCAGTAAGACCCTCTGATACTGTAATAATAAATGCTGTCCCAGCACAAGAACTTTTTTTTAGGAACCAGAACCTTTTACAGGAATCGGGAACTTCAGTTGCATTCCCACCTCAGGAACTCAGCCTGACTGGAGTTCCTCTGAGGTAGTTACAGAGCCCATTTTTTTAGTATCTTATCTGGAGTATGTACTTTTCACTGGACTGTGAATAACTGGGTGGGCCTTTTAGTGAGAAAAGAGATAGAAGTAGTGGAGCAAAAATTAAACATTTTTATTTTCCTATTTCAGTTAAATTAAATACATTGAATACATTTTGGCTGCTTTTTCAGATTTGTTAGCTGATGTATTTTTGTCTAGTAATGCTGGTGCTGGCAGTGAAAGTTGTCAGTGCTTATTAGTGAAACAATGTTACAGCATTTTTATTCAGTGGAAAATGAAAAATCGATCTGCTGGCCAGATTGAATAAAGAACCATAAACATGTCTCAGGCTCTATAAATAAAATATAAATAAAATGCTGTGTCCTGTTTTGAACCAATACGGGAGGCAATCTGTCCTGTATTTTTGGACCGATCCCCCCAATATATAGCCAGAACTAACAAAATGATCTGTTCATCCTCCATTGTTTTGGGGTGGCGCTGTAGTTCCATGAGAAATTGCATGTGAAGTTTAGCCTACAAGCTTTTTGGGTCTCCCATGCTTATTTGGCATAAAGGTCATGGTTCCTGTTGTGCGGTGAGACAGCCCAGGAACCTAAGTGGGAAAGTGCCTCTTGTGTACTTTTCACAAGTTACGTATGTGATACTGTAGCAGTTCCCCCACAACCCCATTCAAGAAGAGTGGTTAGAAGATGAATGTATAGGTATAATGGTTTAACTACAGTGAAATACAGTAGATTGCTGGGTAGTTGCTGAATTCTTCTTGGCCAGGCCTATAGCATCAGAGATGATTCAGTTTGCTTTAATGACCGGAGCAAGTAACCCTGGAAGTATTCTCTTCCATTCCATCCCTGAAAGAGGTGACTATATAAGTATGCGTCTCAGTAATTCATTTATGTCTGTCCTTTTAAAGTATGTGGGCTTTTTTTAATTGGTTACGGTGGCTGCTTCACTAAAACGTTACTTTCACACTATAATGAACTGAATGCGATGTGAAAGTGTCTTGGTTTTCTGCTTTCAGGGAAGTGAAATTCGCCAGTAAAGGAACCAAGGGTTTCTAACCACAAAGTAAATCCACAGATTCCCTTTTGTAAATGTTCTCTCTTGCTGGTGCCACATTCTTCCGATTTTTGCAGCATCATAATGATGTTGCAGATTTTCCCCTCTGCTGTGTCACACCATGTTTTTGTTCATTTTTTTTTTTGTTTTGCCTTAAAAAAACTTGTGTGTCATCAATATTCTCCAACCTTTTACCTCTATTACTTGGCTTCTCTACTGAGGTTTGAACCCCCCCCCCCCACCGCAGCTCCAATTAAAATGCTGTATTTGGAGATATGAATGCATTTATGTTTTCTGTTGTTTGTTTCCCTTTGCTGAAGCCTTCGTCCCCTTGAGTATTGGCCCGTCTGTCCTCTGTCTTCATGAACACAGACCAGGAGCCGGATCTCCTAGAAGGTAAACGACTTGTGTTATCGTTCAAGACACAATCACGTTGGCTTGTTGATAAGGACTGGGAAAGACATTCAAAGCAACAGACATTTTAATTGAATAATGCTGTCAGCACCATGGAAATTTAGTATTGGATTTCTTTGAAATATGTATAACTTGAAATAAAGCAATTTCTATATTTCTATGTCATTTTTAATTTGGATATGATAATTTGTGCTATGCAGTTCCTTTGACAAAAGGCTGTTTTGTAGAGACAATACTTTATAAACAGATGTAGCATCCGGTTATGGTAATAGTATAATTATGGTAATATGTGATCACATGCAGTATGTTTCAGTGCCCAACTGAAATAGGCCACTTCCTGAAAGAGACAGTTTAATTTACTGCATGTGCTACATATAACCAAACTACATAAATATAAATAAAGCTGCAGGAGGCTTCAATACGTTTTTTTGAATATTTCTGCAGAGTAAATTGATCTTGATTTAATTCTAAAAGAAAGAGGTCAAAGGTTCTGATGCAGGTATGTGTGAGAGTGCAGACAGGCAGAGTTCAGCACGCGGTGGGCTGTTGAAACAGGAAGTGGGTGGCAGCTCTGCTTGTGGCTAGGCTGGCCTTAAATATGGGGCTGCGCGGGTGGCTGAGGCTAGCGGCAGAAAGCATGAGACGAGCAGAGGGAGAGCTGAGAGGGAGGTGGCGATCGGTGGAGGTCGACGCATAGCCTGGCGGAGGGAGCTGTTGGCAGGATGGGCGAGTGCACCAGGCTCAGTGAGTAACTGGGTGGCTCAGGTGGTTAAATTCAGGCCTTTGCGATTAACAGTCGACACCGATTAAGCTTCTCAATTGGAGCATGGGGGCATTATTCATTATTTAAAGGTTTTATAAACTTTGCTTTCCAATTGGAATGAAATACTTATTAGCCTCACTTTGGCATGTTGATGGTCACTCCATTTTTAAAAGTTGTTACTATGAATGTCAGGGCAAGAATCTATTACTTCTGGCAGAGGATGACCCAAAACACGCTGCTTATGAGTGACATCAAGGCACGTTCGTTATTTCTGTCCACACTGTCTATGTTAAAAGAGTCATTGTTAATGTGAGGAGTAGCGCTGACTCAGCTTTGCTTCATTGTCTATTTTTTTTCCCCCTTCCCCCCCCCCCCCCCCCCATGGTGCAGAGGAGGCACAAGAAAACAGAGCCGTTCAAAACTCAGTGTACAGCTCCATCGGACCGGCGACAGACGATGAAGCCTTCTCCACGTACTTTGAGGAGAAGATCCCTGTTCCTGAAGATGGTGGTCAGGTACTGTGAAGAACCATTTACACCCGTCTAGCATGTGCAGCTTTTCAGATAAAGGTCCAATTTACTATAATCATTTTGTTATTATCAATGAATACAGCTGATGATGAATGCTTCTCTCAATGCCAATGCAACGGATCCTTCAAAACTCTTAGATGGGCTTCAGTTTTCGGAAGCTGTGGGCTTTCACTGGACCTGGCTTCCTGATGAGCATTGCGTACCTGGACCCAGGAAACATCGAATCTGACTTGCAGTCTGGTGCCAAAGCTGGATTTAAGGTACCCTGTCTTTCCTCCATCTTTGTACTGGCTGCATTTATTAACGTACCGATTACACCCATGTCTGTGTGTTGGTTACTGCTAGCTGCTTTGGGTCCTGCTGGGCGCCACCATCATCGGCCTCCTGCTGCAGCGGCTCGCGGCTCGGCTGGGCGTCGTCACCGGCATGCACCTGGCGGAGGTCTGCAACAGGCAGTATCCCACGGTAAGTCCCCACTGCGCCGCCGGCACGCCAGCTTGACGTCTGCACTGGAGACTTGGTCTACTTGTTATTTATGTTGAGTTCCCTTCTGTCTTACGCCTTTCTGGTTGAATATATGCGTCTTTCTCATTCATGCATGCAAGTGAAACTATAGAGGACAGTTACCCGCAAATCTCTTTGTTCCTTTTGCATGTGAGGTTTTCACACCGGCGTCTTGACCTTATATATTACATTGTTCTTAAAGTTACTCTGACTTGTCGTCTTACAGCTTTTACCCTCTAGTGAGTTCACACACTTTCATATAATTATAATCATTTTAATTTTCTTTTGTATATTAATATCTAATTTTTATGACTTTATATGCTGTATATTTATTGTATTTACTGTATTTTTCTCTGTTTAGTCATGTCTGTATATCCTTACATCTGCACCGTTTGCACCGAGTAGAATTCCTTGTGTGCGTTTGTCCTTAGTGAATAAACCTTGATTCCGATTCAGTAGCTGTTTCTCTGTCACCCTCAGGTTCCTCGTATAATCCTGTGGCTCATGGTTGAGCTGGCTATCATCGGTTCGGACATGCAGGAGGTCATCGGCTGTGCCATTGCATTCAACCTCCTCTCCGCGGGCAGGTAGGTAGGCACCGTCGGGGCAGCCCTGAGCAGCAGGCAAGGCCGTCGGGTACGAGATCATGACGCTGAGCCATGCTTCTCCATCCTCACAGGATCCCGCTGTGGGCTGGAGTCCTCATCACCATCTTTGACACCTTTGTTTTCCTCTTTCTGGACAAGTACGGTAGGTGGTCCTCCCATCTACAGACCTCACCACCACAAACTTTCCCCCGATTCCTCTGTACCTTTTCAGCATCTTAAAAGACTCTCACCCATTTGATTCCCTGGACATCAGGTCTGAGGAAACTCGAGGCCTTCTTCGGATTTCTCATCACGATTATGGCCATCACGTTTGGATACGAGGTAACTGAGTTTTCAGCTGACGACCAGAACGGCCAACTGACCTGATTGTTATATTTTTTTAATGTTCGTCCATATGCTCAATTCATCTCCGCAGTACGTGGTTGTAGGACCGAATCAAGGAGAACTGCTGAAGGGGATGTTTATGCCCTACTGCAAGGATTGTGGTCCTGTCCAGCTGGAGCAAGCTGTGGGCATCGTGGGAGCTGTCATAATGCCACACAACATCTATCTGCATTCTGCCCTCGTTAAGGTACCAGGCCTCAGGCCTCCAGGAATGTTCATGTGCTGCTTAAGGAAAATCAGTGGTAGGGTCACGGAAAGTAGCTTCAAGGCCGCAGCAAAGTTGATTGCATGGAACAGCATGTAATAGTTGCAGGTCAAGGTGGAGTAACTTGGCCACTCCTCAGCGAGGCTGTGAATCTCTCAGGAAGCTCCTTCCCACGGAGCAGGTCCTCTCAGTTTCTTTTCTTCTTTTTTTTTTTCCTCCAGTCTCGCCAGGTTGACAGAACCAACAAGAAGGAAGTGAAGGAAGCCAACAAATACTTCTTCATCGAGTCAGCAGTAGCGCTCTTCGTGTCCTTCCTCATCAATGTCTTTGTGGTGGCGGTTTTTGCCGAGGCCTTCTATGATCGTACCAACCTCTACGTGGTGAGTCTCTGCCCAGGCCATCACTTGAGTTGTCAGTTTGCCCCATTCCCTGCAAGTAACCAGCCAATCATCCTTGCATCCCCCATCTTTCAGCATGAGAAATGTAACCAGACAGGAAGCCCACACGCTGCCCTTTTCCCCCAAAATAACGGCACGCTAGAAGTGGACATCTACAAAGGGGTAAGCAAATGGTTCTCTAAAGGGTGCTACTCAATGTGTAGGGCTGTCCCGATCACATTGTGACGTAGTCGCAATTATAGGGCACTAATATAGCGCAATAATCACCGGGGCTTCAGATGACGGCCAAAACATTTTAACGGACGCCAGCTTTTCAGTATTATCAGATTAGCAGATTAGTAGTGCGCCTAAAATATTAATGAGATGCATATTGTGACACCCAATTTATACGGACTACTGACGTTTGGGCATCACAAAATGCATCGTCATTAATATTTTAGCCTTACTACTAATCTGCTTGTCAAATCGTCGGCGTAAATAAATGTCCGTATAGAAAGGCCGGTGTCTAGGCCAGTGTTTCGCCCATCATGAAAAGCCCTGGTGATTATTGCACATAATCTCCATGGCATGGCGACGTGATCAGACGGCCCTATCACTGTGGAATTGTGTGTAACACTGACATCCCCCGTGCCTTTTGGACTGGAAGGGCGTGGTTCTGGGCTGCTTCTTTGGGCCAGCGGCGCTGTACATCTGGGCGCTGGGCATTCTCGCAGCAGGGCAGAGCTCCACAATGACCGGGACCTATTCCGGGCAGTTTGTCATGGAGGTCAGTGGCGGAAGGGAGAACCGCCAAAGCGAGACGCACCTAAATTGGTCACTGGCTCAGTTTTCTAACTCCTTTCCATCTGGCGTCCGCCTCAGGGATTCCTGAACCTACGCTGGTCCCGTTTTGCCCGGGTGCTGCTGACACGCTCCATCGCCATCACACCCACCCTGCTGGTGGCCATCTTCCAGGACGTGCATCGCCTCACGGGCATGAACGACTTCCTCAACGTGCTACAGAGCATGCAGGTTGGAGCGCTGCCTCTCCGGCGAGGATGAATGTGCTTTTCCTTCATTCTTGAATCATTCGAGCGGGTTTCTTTCTCCCCTTCCGTTTTCTAGCTGCCGTTTGCTTTGATCCCAATATTGACGTTCACCAGCCTGTCTTCTCTCATGAATGAGTTTGCTAATGGAATGTAAGTATAACAGAAGATGGCCAAAAGTGATGGTTGAGATCTTCTGCCTCATCATGCTTGACCCATGAGTACTTCTGGCCCCTAACCCTAAAGTTGAGCTTCCCTCCCATGCTTGAGAACTTCTCTCCCGTGCAGAGCCTGGAAGATTGCTGGAGGCACGGTCATCCTCCTGGTGTGCGCCATCAACATGTACTTCGTAGTGGTCTATGTCACCACCCTAAACAGTGTTCTGCTCTACGTGTTGGCCTCCATCCTCTCTGTGGCCTACCTCTGCTTTGTGGTCTACTTGGTGAGTGGATCATACACCTGACATGAATCAAAAACTCTATTTAAAAGAAACAAAGAAGATAGCTGTGTTCTCAACACGTCCATTTTGCCAGTGCAGATAATATATAGTGATTGTTCTTCCAGTACCATGAGTGTTTATCTTCTATTTGACTTCATGGCACAATTACTATTGTTACTGATCTGGAGATGTTTCCATAGTGATGTTCCTGGTTATTTCTACACTCTAGAGCAACTAATGTCCATGTTTGTACAGCACTTATGTCTGCTGGATCTCTTTCCCCAAAAAGTTAATTCTGTAATTCGAGGAATCAGTCATTCTATTGCTGGGCGATAAAATGATAATGATAATTATCACAATATAATTTTCCTCAATGTCAGTGTGACAAATGCATGATCAGTTCAGTATGATTTATAACCTATTTCAATGATGTCACTTCCTCTGTCAGTAACAGCAGTGGAGCACAAGCGCCTAACAGACACGTAACAGACTGCCGCTGTGTACTGCAGTCTCTGCCGAAAATTTGCGCCAACTAAATCTGGAAATATTACAAATTTATTTCACCACTAGAAGCATTTCCATTTTGTAATGTGTTACTCCCTATTACAAAAAATGACTATGATTTATTATTTAAATTACATTTTAGTTTGCAGTCCATTCAGTCCATCATCCACTAAATGTTCTCTTTAAGGGAAATCCTACAGGCAATCCTAAGACAATTGTAAGCATAAATGCAGCCTTAAAGAAGTAATTCATTATTATTGAAAATAACGATTTATGAATTATACTGTGATAATTATCAATATTAGCCGACATGGGAAAAAATTATCATGATAAAATATTTAGCCATATTGCCCAGCCATAAGTTGCACCATCAAGAAACGTACAACCGATCTGGGTTCAGAGCACAGCCTAGGAAAGACGCAGGGTCTCGACCCATTTGGATGAAAACGGCGATAGGTGCTGTGTCGTCAGTGTGTCTCATGGGGAAATGTTGAACTGGGAAACCATATTCTGAGAAAATAAGTTTCCCAAAATCGTAGAAAATAGATGAAACAAGCCGTGTATTTCAGAGGTCATGGGGTCATTAGACAAAGCTTTTAACAAATACTGTCAAATTAAGAAATACGGGTATTTCCCGCACAATGACACACCTTAAACCAACTAGAACTCTTTTATACTATGGGAGGAAACTGGCACAAACACCGGGAGCATCAGGAACTGCACACGTACAGAGCCGGGAGTGGGAATGGAACCCATACCCAGTGGGCCACCATTCCACGCTGCAGGTCATCTGTGCATAATGCCTTTTCCCTGACGTTGTTTCCACAGGCTTGGCAGTGTTTGGTCGCCTTGGGGCTGTCCTGCCTGGAGTTTGGCAGCAGGGTAAGGAATGGCCCCACCGTGCTGTTAGAGGAAGAGTCCGAACCCGACTGTTAAAACACAGCGGCAGAGTTCCCACAGTCGTCCAGCTTTCTTCACACACCAAAACGAAGAGGGAGTGACAAAAGTGTAGGGTCACGCCTGGGGTGTCTGCGCTTAACAGGGCCCCAGTGCTACGTATAAACACCGCTGTCTGTGCGGCTAGTTCTCAGAGCTCAAACTGAGATACAGCTACTCTGGATAAGGTTTATTTACAGAGACAGCTACAGTTTCTCTTTGCATTTAACTTAAAAATGTTTCATTAATATAATAGAAATTATTACTGAATATTTCAATAACTACCCTACGACCATGACAAGGATATCAGCTGGAATGAGTTGGAAGACAGGCGGAAGTAGTTAAATGATCCTTTTAAGCATTAGCTAAATGGTTTCTTGTGTTTATTTTACAGACTGTATAACATATTTTTATTTCTTCATTACCTTCAACTGTAAGTTTTCAGAGGTCAAAATTTTGAATTGTTAGTAGTGAGTTGGCAGTAAGACAATTTGTGCACTGAGCATTCAGGGTTCATGGGTTTTAATCATGTGCAGTTATCAAGCCTTCGGTCTGTGTTTTTCTTAACTAAGTTTGCACTTGACTTTAATAGTTCAGATCCCTGTACGGCCACAGTGAAACGTATTTCGTACTCACCAGTTAGTAAGCTGTTCTGTTCAATAGTTGTTTTCTGTTAGACTCCTCAGACAGTTTTATTAAGTATTTCCTAGACAATCAAGAGATGTGATGCTTGAATGCTGAATATGTTATGTCTTGAGTTTTATGTTCTGTATAATTCAGTTCTTTTGAAACGAGCACTTTCCTGTTTTCAATGTTGTATTTACTAATTGTTAGATGCGGAGATTATTCTTTATTTATGACTAGGATTTGTAATAAAAGGGAACCTCAAGTATCTTTTCATTATTGCAGTCAGACAGAAATTGCAGAATGTCTCAGTTCTCAGTGGTTTAATATAAATTACTGGTGTTTGAGTGTTAATGTAAAGAGCTGGAATGGTGACGGACAGACTGCACAGTACATACATGTGACAGATCTTTGTAAAAGCCACTCTGTCTAATTTTGTTTTCCGTTATATGTGTTTGGTTTTATCATCTATTTCTTTTTCACACTGAATGGTGAATTATCAAACAGGATATTGGTACTTTTAAAGCTGGGCTACCACATGAAATAGTTGCACTAATTTACATTGCCAAAGGTTCTCTATGTACACTTGTCTGCATTTCATTTTATGAAATAATTTTACTTTTATTGGGCAGATGTTAAAGCATTAAATGATTGAAGTTGTACGGTTTCCTTTAATATACTATAAAACTACTACTGGGTTTCAAGACTTCTGTCAGTTACACAGTTTTCAATATTTTAGATTGTTGAATCGATGTCACCTTGTATTATAGTGATTGTTTTGGTGGGAACTGGTTACATCTACCTTCCTCATAATCACTCAAAATGAGATAAATTCAATAACTTAACTGTGATACCCAAAAAAATCAGTGTAACTGAGATGTATGGCAAAGCTTGTATTTAATTTCTTATTGAAATAACTTGAATTGCACCCCAAATAAAAACTAAAACCTTAGACAAATCCAGTTGTTTTTTTGTTTTGTTTTGCTGTGTCTGTGATTGATTAATCAATCCGGTAAAGCGCCAGTTCTGACAGCAACACAGTATAAATATCGTGTATCCTTTCAGATCGAGATTTTAATTTGTGTCATTAGGGTCATGGTAACTGTGATGCTCTTACTGCAGTAGTGTGACTGAAGTACAGTTTGAGTGCTGTGTTAACCATCGGGGAACCCTTCTGTGTTCCTCCCTCGCAGGTGAAAATGGGGATCACAGGCCACAGGAACGTTTACTTACTGAACGACATGGAAGTGCCCGAGGGCGCTGAGGTGTCGTATGTGAGGACGGAGAATGAGAGTGGAGACGACAAGCGTGGGCAGAAGGAATGACCTCCCCTGGATACCTGCTGGAGCGCAAACGGCTCCTGTCCAGCCAGCGCTGCTTCGCTGTGCCTTATGTGTAACGTGAGTAACGTTGCACAAAAATGGCTTTTCTTTGGGTGTCAGCTTTGGTTATAGTGGGTTTGAAGGGAACAGTTAAGTTTAGCAGTGAAACAGAGTTTAGAGCTGTTCTAAACTGCAAGATCGTGGTGTACTTTGACCTCTTGTCAAAATTTGGTTGCCTGTATTTTCTTGACTATTTCCTGTATATTTCAGGGTTTTTGAAAACCTTGACATATTGGAAATTAAATTTTAAATCCTGAAAATATTATGAATTTTTTAATAATTTAAAATGAATTTGTTTACGAAACAGTAGAAATATGCATATGTATTTATTTTATTGTGCTTTGCATATTTGGCAGCACAGTGATTCATTGAACAGCACTACTGCCCCACGACCTCAAGGTTGAGGGTTCAAATCCATCATACAATCTGTGTGTGTGGAGCTTGCATGTTCACTCTCTATTGCTCAGAATTCCACTACATGGTCTCATTTCCTCCCAAAGTCCAAAGATGTGCCCTGAGGCCAACTGGCATCTCTAAATTGCTCACTATTTGTGCGTATGTATGCGCAGTGTGACAGACATCCAGATAGTCATCCTGAATGTACCCAGTGCTCACTGGGATAGGCTCTGGGCCCCTCCTCAACCCAGTCCAGGAAAAGAGGTTGGAAGATGGATGGATGATGTTTAAATATATTTTTACACTCACAGTGGCCAGTTTTTTAGCTACACCTGCTTGCTCACGCAAACTGCTTGTTCTTTTAAACACTAAATTATGTGGCTGCAGATATTTGCAGCACGCAGGCAAGGTCAAGAGGTTCAGTTACTGTTTGACTAAAAATGAGAGTAGCTAAAACGCCTGATCTACCTGCTTTTTAGTCTGGGTGATATGGACCAAAACCCATATCTGGGTATTTTTAGGCAGAATATCGATGCATGCTATAAATCTCAGTATTTTCTAAGCAGTGGAGGCCACATGTGGAGTTTTACAGTCAAAGTCATGTGTGTGACGTCACAAACATGTTCACTAATACAGAGTGTGGTAAAAATTAAGTGTAAAAATAACTATTTAATATAGACAAATTAGAACAAGTCTCAAAATAAAGACAGAATTTATGCCTTTATTAGAATTACATGGTGTCACGTAAAGCAACTATGACATAAGTGTTTCAGTCCACTGTATCAATCAACAAACTTGTTTTTCGTCAGTTTATGACAGAAGGTGAATGTTTAGGAACAAAAAAATACTATTTCTAATCTAATCTAAAATCAATTTGGCCAACGGTTCTAAAAACAGAAGCCAGACAACCAATGAAAGTACATTTAATAACTGGATAGATCTGCATCGTAGGTATTAGCCTTCAGTAACATAAAACAGATGCTGCATCGATTTGTGATTTTTTTTTAACTGAATGAACCCCTAAATCCCTTTTCCAACTCACGGTCCTCGAGGGCTGAGCACTGCTGGTTTTCCAGCCTTCCGTTACCTGTGAGCCAGGTGTGAAGCCTCTGACCAATCAGAATCAGTCATTATTAAACTAACTACCTGGGAGAACTGAAAACAAGGCCTGGATTTGGAATCGAGGTCCAGATTTGAAGAACCATGCCCTAGATGAATACTCAGCCCCACCACTGCTTTTCAACGTGGTGTGATTGTTGGTGCCAAACGTGATGATTCTAACATGGGATTTTGCGGACTATAGTGTCCAGAGTTTGTGTCTAGTGTCTTGCAGAGTTTGGTGTGGTGAACAAAGAACATGGGTCTGTGGGCAGAAACAGCATGTTGATGAGGAAGGTCAGAGGAGAGCGGCCAGACTTATTAAAACCAACCAGAAGTCAACAGGTGCAGAAATAACAGCTCAGTACAGAACAGTGGGGTGAAAAACAGCTTCTCTAAAAGCTCATCTGCTTTGAAGTGGTTCTGGAGACAAAAGCGGGTCCGGCCCGGTACTGGCTAGGTGTCCCTAATAAAGTGGCCTCTAACCCTAACTCATTTAGCAGGTTTCGTTACCGTTTCTGTGTTTTTTTTAATCCTGTTTCATGGTTATTTGACTTTGCTTAAAAATCAGTTATAGGACTATGGAATGATGCACTACATAAAATCTGTTTACGTACGTCAACATGTGATTATTTTGGCACGTTATCACTCAGTGAGAACGAAAAAACACACCAATAGATTTTGAGGGATATTCCAATAATAGAAGGATAAAATCCATGTGATGTTTTTACAGCCTCAGTATGGTGCTTTCAGGGGATTTGGCAGACAAATCAAAAGAATCAAATCTCAAAGATGCTGACATTTTTGCCACTAGGTGGCGTTTTAAAGAACTGATATGCTATGAGTGACATTTATCATGTTACAGACAAAGTGGTATTAAATGTTTTAAATAACTTGCATTTCACTGTTACAAGTCTTTGCTCTTTTAACTTCATTCTGTTACAGGATACATTGGAGTAATGTATACAATCTGATATCCCAATGTATAAAGTTTATGCATATTACTAAATGACTGTTCTAACATCTAATGTATTGTTACCTCTTTAAATGGAAAACATGAAACATAGTATTTGCACATAGTAAATGCTCCATACAAAGACACCTGACAAAATATGGGTAATACAATTTGAAATTATATTAACAAATAAAAACTATTTTTTTGGTATTCTTTTATTTGTAGATTACTGACACTTCCTGTACAGTACACTAATTACAGTACCAAAATAAACATATAAAATCTGTATCCCAGAATATTTCTTTTCTGGTTTTCGCCCTACCTTTAAAGGGAATTTTA
>JAODJU010000088.1:1823707-1835634 GCA_026776725.1 Gnathonemus echidnorhynchus
TCTTCTACTAATATAAAGCACACTTTTGGCACTCTCTGAAGCTCATCCTAGACATATCCTCATCTAAATGTACTAAAATCCAACTGCAAATTGCAACCTCAACACCAACAAGCCTGCTTGCAAAGTCTGCTTAAATTGGTTAATGGAAAAGCAGGCGCAGGGCTCTGGACACTGAGGGCTGTAGTCTGTAGTCCGGATGTAGTGACACAGCACTGTGGTGGATTTCCTTGGTGACGGATGGACCATACATGTGCAGCAGTGCTGGACAGGTCAACATGGGCCGAGAGGCCTTCATTTTTCATCACTGTTGGTGTTCTCTGGTGACATGTACTCTTTGTACATCGAATATATGACACCTGAAGGCAAATATATTAGTGAGCATTAGCAGAATATTGTGAGGAGTCATATAGATTCTGCTCTGTTAGTCTGCTGCCGACTACTATAAAACTAACATATTTCTGCACCAAGAAATCAGTGTTTCTGACAGCATAACCAACACGCAGAGCCAATGTTGGAGATATAAGCATGAATGTCTGATGCTGTGTTTTTTTTAAACCATCATCTGCTTGTTTTGCTGGGATAGAACATCCACCATGACAGACCATCTAAATTAAAAGTGCAACGAACCACAGTCAGTGTGACATTAAACAAGCAAAGGTGAGCTGCATCAAACACAGCATGGAAGGCAAACGCTTCCTCAAACCAGTTAATAAAAGCCACTCACCAATCGTCATGGCACCCACCACAAAGCCCTGAGCGCCGACACGCATGTGGATGAGGTGCAGCGACATTTTTTTGTCCCCTCGAGACTTGAGCTTAAACAGCCCGTAGGCGACGATGGCCAGGAAGCCAGTCATGCCTGCAGTGCACACAGCATCGAGGGCCACACTGAGGAGCCGTCCGGCGACCATACGCCCGACCATACGCCCCACCATACGTCAGACCATACACCCGACCATACGCCCCACCATACGTCAGACCATACGCCCGACCATACGCCCCACCATACACCCGACCATACGCCCCACCATACGCACGACCATACGCCCGACCATACGCCCGACCATACGTCCGACCATACGCCCCACCATACGCCCGCTTCGCACCACAACCATTACACAGCACCCCCATGAGGCCCCGCCCACTCACCAGCAACAAACGTCAGTCAGGAACAGCAGGCATGGAGATGGATAACAAGCTGCCAGCAGTCCTACATAAGACAGTTCTCTGAGACGTCGATTCATTGTTAACTTACCTATTGGTACAAAGGGGGACTCTTTGACCTTTCTCACTAACTTGGAAGAAGCTCCATCATCATCAGACCAGTTTTTGTCTGAAGACATTATGAGTGCTGGGGTAACTGAAAGAGGAAAACGTCAAATGTAGTGAACATAAAATTAACTATTGATAATTACTGGGTCCTGTCTAGGGGGTATTGGCTCCTGGTAAACATATAAACAGAACTATTCCAGAATGCGAACTAAGCAGCTGCTTATGGCCCAGTGACCACCAGGGGGCCCCACATTCGATCAGCCTGTCAGAATGAGAAAGAAGATGACAAATGACAAGTGTGTTAATCAAATTTTGGTCAAGGCCCTGAAAAGGGTTGGACTGGTCCTGCTATGATGGACATGCCACCTTGTTACTGAACCATCTTCTTTCTTTTTATAATCAACTTTCCTGAGCATTACACTCTTTTC
Organism: Gnathonemus echidnorhynchus; assembly: GCA_026776725.1. Lineage (NCBI taxonomy): Eukaryota > Metazoa > Chordata > Actinopteri > Osteoglossiformes > Mormyridae > Gnathonemus > Gnathonemus echidnorhynchus. The sequence continues at coordinate 1,825,408 of JAODJU010000088.1, forward strand.
CAGTGACATGGGTCTCTTTGTAATGGGCTCAAAATAAGATCAATCTGGTCATTTGTGCTTCAAACAGAACTGCAGCCTTTTATATCGCTATTGATCCTGATGATGTGATTAAGGCTGTGGATGAAGGTGTGATGTTTGTTCTTCATTTTACAAAAGCATGTTTATACCACAGCATGCAAATTACTTATTGGTATGGACAACATTTTTAATTTAGCAAACGCTTTTGTCAAAAGCAACAGACAACTTAGCAAACCTTGGGGTCAAAACAGAGGGCTAGCCTTATAATCTACTGAGCTTCACACTACCCTTGACTTTCTTCTTCACAGATTATGACCTTGAGGACATCATTTGCATATGTTGTAGGCCTGTGTATGAGCGCAGTAAAATGTGCATGGCCGAAGGGAGATGGGTTAGCACTGTTTTCTACAGACGTAATATCATTTACAAAAACGGCGAATGAAGAAGAAGCAAACAAATGACAGTGCATGTTAGGAAAAGACACATTATGTCCCGATTCAGGAGACTTCACAGCTCCTATAGGCTAGCTGATCCATCCAGCTAATCGCGTCTTTTAATGGCCTAGGTTGACATTTTACGTACGGTGTCGCTCCCAGGACACAAATTCCGGTCCATTTATAATATACTGTGCGATTTGCGAGAACAGGAGAGAACAGAAATTTATGGGGATTATGGAGTCAAGTATACAACGTACATAGCGATCCTACATGCAACACAGAAAACTTAAAAGCTAATATTGTCGACTGCATTTGTAATACAATTATCCGGTTTCCTCCTTTCGGTTAGATAATGGAAACGTGAGATTTATGCAAGCATTTTGTTTCCGTTAGTGTAACCATGCTGTTTCTTTTATTTTTACATATTTACATATTATTTATTAGGCTACGTTTCCTGAAGAACATCAGCCATTTAATTTTTGCGAGACATCCCAGATTCTAACTTGGAATTTAGCCTCTATGCACGTAGCTGACAGTATCTTCCAATGATTATGATATTATGATATTAATAGCGACTTACCTTCCCGCTACCGGTCGATGTTACTGCGCCGGTCAAACACCTGTGATCTGACAGGTCCCCCGCTCCGACTTCCGTTTTTGTGTCTTCGATGCACGATGTCAGGTGACGTCAAGTTCCACGCGACACCTTGACCGTGCGTTCCCATCATCACGAGAGATCACAAATAATTTCCAAGAGATCAACTCAAAATTCTGAATGCCGCGTTTCCATATATAATATATAAGACAAATATAAGACAATCATTTGATAGTCCAGGTTGTTTTTCCCTACATAAGAACGTTATCCTGAATTTACACCTTAAAATAAAATTTGAAAAAAAAAAAAAACAATAATAAAGTTTTATTGACTAATAAAAAATGATCGTTATATTTTAAATGCAACCGGCAGGTTTGGCCTCAGTGAATAATATTTGTGGTTAGGGTTAGATAATAACATAATACTTAAATTAACTGGGTGGGGTGAAATTCTTCTCTGCACTTTCGATGCCAGGTGATAATGTTACACGAAAAAAACAGGCCTAATCATCAATCAACGTGGAAGAAGATTCATCATTCATTCAATCTGTATTGTAGCTTTATAAAAATATATATGATTAAGGATGGCGATTGCGGACTACGCTATCGGAATGGTGATTTCGGTAAGTCTACGCTCTCACCACAAGGAGACACACGAGCCCTAAGAACACTACTGGAGTGACCATGTGCATGTATATGCGCTCATGTATATGGAAACGCTTAACTTTCACTGTATTTATATGACCCTGGGCAACCTCCGTAACGATAGCCTTGTGTGTGCAATAAAGTAATTCAGGTCAAGTTCCTTGGTCATAAAAACAAACCCTTCTTGGGAGCTGAATCACTCAAATCCCATAAAGCCCACCTAAACAACAACATTTTTCTGCCTTACCAAGGTAATGTTTACTTTGTATATTTTTTCTCTATATCATTAATTCATTCGGCTTCAGCCATGATTAAAATAGTTTGTTTTGATCATTCGGTTTAAAATGACACCCAGGCTGAATCTGTGAACACAAATGTATTCTTGTGTGGGGGTTGGGACGGTAAACGGCGTTATATAAGAGAGTTTTCCCGCCTCTCTGTCGTTGTTTCTCTCCCCACCATGTTTTGTTTTTCTGAATGAGCTGCTCTCTCCCTGCTCAGGCCTCCATCCAGACTGCCCAGAAGGCCCCTTTCCTGGAAACGGAGCCTAGCAGGGGCCACTCAGGGGCAAGGGAGGAGCTGAAGGCTGCTTCCTGCAAATCACATGACTGAAGACTGCATTTATTCCCTGCCATGCTTGCATGAAACTGTACAGGGTGTCTGAAAAAAAGCTGGTATGTGTCTGGGAGTCTCTGCTATATGTGGCCAGACAATTTATTTGAATAAATGCAGCTGTTTGTATTCTGTGCTGGTTCCCGGCCCCATATCAAAAGGCAAACTGCATTAGATGATAAAAAAAAAATGTTTTTCATCTTTGTGGGACAATTCAAGACACGTCAGAACTACTAAACATAAAAATGTGTTTGAGGTGAAACAGTCTTTTCTAAAATAATTATAGCATTGTTTGATTCAAATTAATTTTTTAAACTGAAATTCAAAGCCAAAGATGTGTACATTTTTGCAAAAAAGGGGAAAAAATGCATTTCTGTATACAAAAAAAGCGCAGTGTGCATCACTCTTGCAGACATTCTCTACATTTTCATAACAGAGTCATATTTTTACAGTGAGCTAAATTCTGTGCTGTGTTTGCAGCTGTTTCCTGTGCTTTTCTATGACCTTGGGTGACAGAAGGTAAATGAAATATCACTTACATAAGGACTTGGCCTTCAATATGATATGAATGCAAGCAATTGTAACAGGACAGACAAAAACGTACATTGGAGCACTTTTATTTAGCATATTTTTTTAACATAAATGCTCCCAGGAACCATTTCCAGATAACAGGGTTTCTTAGCTTTAGTTAAATTCTGTGTGCTTTACTAGGTGAGTGCAGCACAGAAATGCATAGAAAAAAAGATTAACCAGGTTGCTAACAACAATTATTGTCTCCCAGCTAATGAAACTACTATTTTTCCTCTATTAACTTCTAAAGATATTTTTGTGTGTTTAAGGAAAATATAGATCCAGATAAAATAGATGTTAGTGGATAATGGAATGTAGTACCCAAGAGTGACAGCTCCTTCAAAATGTGCCCAAAAATGTAGGTAGAATTATTTAATGGCTTTCAGTTGTACTGCTTGTGAACAAAATCTATACCACTTTCCATTTTTGGATGTTTTAGCTCGTAATGAATAGCAGCTAAGTTGCATGTAATGAATCTGTCCTCCAGTCAAAACCAACATTTATGTTGCTACCTGTAGAAAGTTGTATTCATCCGTAAACTTCAGAAACGTTAAGTAAATATAGGCATGGTTACTGAAAGTGGAAACATTCAGTTATACAAGTAATCTCCGAGTTATCTGTTTGTCTTTATGGTTTCTCAGTGAGGAGCATTTCTGCTATGTTTCAAGAACTCAGAAATAGTTTTTTCAGTTATGTACACATGCATGTCGATTTTTAAGTTTCTCAGAATTCACCAGATGCTTATCCTGTAAAAGTTAACTTTAAGAGTATTACATAATTAACTTTAAAATATTAGCAGAAATTTTTGTAACATGAAAAAAAACCAAACAAATATACAATTTATCTGACAGGTTTTTAGTCATAATTTTGAATATTTGCAAATATAAGTAAACAAACAAACAAAAAAAATTATAAAAATATATAACCAGTACTCCATTTTCACTGATTTTAGTTTGCTTTATCATTTCTTATGTTTCTCATTAACAGGGGGATTTTGGCCATGCTTTCAATATTTTTGAGTTTTTTGTGACAGAGTATTAATATTTACTTTATCACCATAAAAACAACAAAGAAAATGAAAAAGAAGAAAACAACAGAAAATAAATTGTTACCTAACAAAGTAATTTAAGATCATTCCATTTTATTTAGTCCTTAACAAATATAAAATTTCTTAGTGGAGACCAAGGCATCATGTGAATCCATGCTTCACATTTAAAATCTGGTAAATTTATCTAACAAATCATGTCACACCTACTGTGAATGTATTGAAAAGTTATATACGGTATATATATTTCTACATATATATTTCTACTGCAGTGATAGCATAATGCCTTGCACTAAACATGAATTTAAATAGAAAAGCTTTCATTGTAAACTAAGATCACACAATTTTTTTGATAGTTTTTGTGATCAAAGTTCAGCAAAAATAATTTCATAGACCTGGAATGCATTTCATGCATTAGTTCACATGTCTGATGCTAAACATTTGGGTTAATGCTATATCAAGCAAACCCAAATTTTCCTTGATTTATTTCAATATGAAAAGTAATTCCATATTCCCCTTTATTTTCAGTTAGGACAATATTCCAGATGTTTCATTAAAGTTTTTTAGTATTTTATGTGAAACGATTTTTCAGTGATCCCTGAATATAAATTATGAGAGAATCTGTTAAAATTATATTTACCTACACATGTGTATGTATGTATACTACATATTATACCTATAATATTTAAAGCCCAGATCAACAGAATACAGAATATAAAATTTGTATTTTCTTACATGACATATTTAAATTAAATCTAATTTCATACTTACAATTGACTATCGTTATTACTACCATTATTTATACTTTTTTAGTAATAAACAAACAAATGTTGCAAACTAATCAGAACTGCCAATGTTGATTACCATAAATAATTGCTTTAAAAGACGCATACAAGATTTTGTTTGGTTGAGTTTTGCAGAAATAGCATTTCCCAAGCATGTATCTATACTGAACGTTTTAGTTGTCTGAAAGCAGGCATCATGACTGTTTCTATGAAGTCCATCCCAATGCAAACAAAAAATTTTATAACAGTTGCAAATTTGACTAGAGCTCTTATTGCACTGACTATGCAAACACAGACGCCCAAAAATGCATGAAACAGGAAAAACATTGGCTAATAAGCAATACAGCTTTGAAAATTCTTAATAATCCTCAATTAAAAGAGAAAACTCCCTGTAAAACATAAAGTGGGCTTTCTTCTTAGGGGTGAAAGCCACTACAAATATATTGCCTTTTTTGTAATATTGCTGTTGTTTGATGATGCTCACTTTCACTTGCATCCTAAAACTGCAGTTTAGCCCGTATCAGAGTACATGTGAGCGTGGAGTGAATGTGAGACTCACGGCCCCTAGAGTTCCTGCACATCTCTGGCTCCCCTGAATTAGCAGGGCCTCAGAACCAGCTGTCTCGCTCTAAAGCTCTTAGCTCTTAGGAGGAAACTGCAAAGGTTACAAGGGGAGAGGAGACAGCAGACAAGGAAACTTGAAATTAAGGGGCAGAAACAAACTTAACGTGTTTGTTTTTTTTTAACAGTGATTCATGGCACTTGACACCGTCTGACTGCATTAAGCAATGCAGGCGTGTGCTGTGACGTGTCAGTTCACTTCTGAAAAGCCAGGATCCTTTAATCCCAGGTCACATGATAGAATCCCACAACTCATGTCTACTGAAGCTCAAAGAAAGTCGACAACAAACTTTTTGATTGCGTGCCAGAATTTGAATTTTGACCAACTACTAGCATTATGGTTTTTTTTTATTTCAAACTATAGCTTGGTTTTGTGGTACAGGAATAGACTTGTTTGTGACCACGTCCAGAAGCAGCAGGAACTGACTCTAAATCTTTCCTTGTGTTAGTAATCCTGCCCAAACTACTTTGCACTCCCAGTCTAACCTTTCAACCTTTCTCCAGCTCCACTTTTCAAAAGTTTTGCTTTAACAGGCAACAACATTGTACGCATAGTTGTACATACCGTTCCCTGCCCCAGCTCTGTACGTGTTTTCTTTCAGCGTGAGGCCTGACCTGTAGTTCGGAGCCACATTTTTATAGCCCAATACTGTCTCTACGAAACACAAAGACAGACATTATGAAGGAAACCGGAGTTTAATAACAAAGTGGTCAAGGAGATGGTAAGATTATATAACAAGAGATCTATGTAAAGGTGAAAATAAGCCTTTTCTTCAGATGGAAAGCCCAAGGACACATCGGGAGACTCCTTGAAAAAGTCAAACCCCGTGGACCTTCTTCAGCACTTAGTTTTTCCACAATTTCCCTGCAAAGCCAAAACCGGCTCCATTCCTCATGCATCTGAGTAAGTTAGTTTAGAGCAGTAAAATATATATATGCGTTTGACCGGTGATTTTATTATCAAGCTTAAACATTTCCAACATTGTATCAGGGTGACATCAACAGCGTGGCCTTTACTGTGGCTGGGACACCAAGGACAGGGGACACCGTTCAGACACAGGTGCCCTCTGAAGGATGGTTAATACAGATCAGTAACACTATACCTACAACCTCTCTGAAAGGTTATCGTGTGATAATCCTAAAAATCTGAGACAAGTCAAAAGGTCATAACTCCAGAACTAAATGTTTTAATAAAAGCCAAAACTATTTGTACAAAGGAAATAACTTCATGCATTTTTTTCATAGTGTTATAAGAAAGTATTACAATCCTTTTCAAGGCTGTCAAAAAGACTGAATAAAACCGGTCTGATTGATTCAAACTAGGAGAGTCTTCTGGTAATTGTCCACTAATTACTGTACTGGTAAATGATATATTGCAATAGGTGAGAAAGTTCTAGTAAAATGGTATGGATTAAAAGTATTCAACAATCAATTTTGTCTGATCCATCCACCACCTTTGCATGTACTGGTTTCCAGGATTTCACTGTTAAAAACTTAAATGACCAGCCCAAAAAGGAAAAAAAGTTCCTAAGTGTTTGAATAACATTCAAAGTATACACGCCAATTTAGATCCAATACAATGAATACACAAAGTTAATACTAAATTTTCCACAGTAAGAAAATGTCAACAATAATACACAGAAAATGCAAAGTTTGGACCAAATGTCTCCTTAACTGAGACAGGCAATAAGAAAATCATTCCAAGAATGATGTTTACAGAACCCGCTGACGCTTAACATCAGAAAGAAATCACCCAAGGAAAAGTTAAAGATCCACCTGCGATGTTCCACGAACCTGGATTTCTCAGCTAGCTGGGTTAGCTTAAGCTGTAAATCACGATTGTCCAATAGGAAAGCTTAAATTAACGCAGGTAAGTGAGAAATCCTGCTTCGTGGATCAGCCCCCTGGATAGTTATCCATAAAAACAACAGGAAATATCTTATATGCAGTAAACAGGCGTGTTGTTGAGCAATTCTATAAATACTGGAAATATTATCAGGGTTTTCGCGATCATTTTCGTTAAACTTAAATGAATAATGGTGGTTTTACAAATCCGTTTATTTCAATAACACGTCCAAAATAAGTAAAATTTTGTGTAAAACGCCGAACTGTGATAGGAGCCATTCGAATATACTACATGGCTTCATCTTACACTGTGAAATCATATCGTCAAACCACCGACTGTATACTCTCGTCCTTGCAGCACACAAAATGGTGATCAGTTTGTCAATACATTCCCGTTGCGTCATCGCACGCAGGTCTGGCAGTGAAACTCGACGAAACCCCCGCTTGCAAACTGCATGCCGAGTAAACCAAATTTAAATGCACGTAGGTTGCATTTTAACGTCACCCCATTTTGTTTTGTAATACGTGATGCTATATCCTGAACAGGTTGAGCTGCGGGTTGCAGGTATAATTTCATGCACTGACGCGTGCGAAGCAGCCAGGGTTAGACTCCCGCAACAAAGCGGTGGAATGTGTTTAATGCCGAGCGTAAGGAGCGGAGAATGCCCAGGGAACGCCCACTTGTGGGCCATCCAATCCGCGTTGAGCGTCAGTTTCAAGGCGCCCCCAGATCTCCAGAAAGCCCGAAAACAAAGCGCCGAATACCCCCCAAATGCTCACCTTTTCGATCGCACTGACCCGCGGTGCCCCGCACGTCGAAGGAGGGGCTCTGCACTCTGCCGCCCAGTTCTCGTTGCCTCCACTGCGAGCCCATTCGCGCTGGGGTTGTTTATCAGTAGTAAGGGGAACTTGAAACCGCCTACCCCCTCCCATCCACCCACCCCCCTTGCCCCATTTCCTCGGTTGTTTTGCTTTTTTCGCCTGAATTCTCCATGTTGGAGCAATAGCGAGGTCTTTCATAACGACGGGGGGGAATGTACACAAATATACTGCTGGCGAAGACAACGCTGGAAAGGAACAAGACGATCACCCCTCGGCCACGTGAACCAGAAATTTAGGCAGCAAGAGAAAGAACAGCAAAACGGACTCCTTACACTATAGCACGACTACGTATACACATTGCAAGCGCTCGCTTTTAGGGGGGACAGATTGGATGCTGTCGGACTGTGCATTTGTTAGATGGAAAGTTCTATTATCACCCAAGTACACAAAGAGGACCCTCAACTGCAGTCGAAACCAGGTAAGCCGAGCGTGCCAGCGATCCGCCGCTGGCTTCCTGGCTGGGATAGCTTCTCTTTGGCGCTGTTTGCAGAAACGATGCAGCGAGAAGACGCCCGATCGGACGCCACATGCGAAAAAAATGTTTTTCCTGGTGGTGTGTTCAGTAGCATTTGTATTTTTCCTGTCTGCTTGTCCCGATCTTTACTCTAGAAAGCCAGCCAGTCGATCAGTTTTTTACGTACGGATCCCGTTTAAAATCTGCAGAGCGGGAAAAACACCAGGAAGCATTACGACCATAAATATTGTGTGATTGTGAAGCCATACCGTGGTCAGCTAGCTGTCTGTGCTCGATACTGTAGTGTAAATAATCACCGTGAAGTCCGCGTGCCCGAAGTGCAGACCTCTTGCATTTCGTCGCTTGGCGGTTTTTTCCCTCAAGAATTAGTCCTGTCAAGGGCATTGCCGATGCGGTTATTTTCCTTTGAAAATAAGATTCAGAGGTTTGTTAATTAGTAACCTTGTTTGCTAGATTTTTTTTTTTGTTACAGCAGCCAGACTGAAAGGCGTTGCAAACTGGTGTTCCGGGCTTATTTGCGGTGTTGGACGTTGCAACTTTAAAACCTTTTCAGCTACACGTGGCAATGGTTGATAGTGAATCACTTCTTGTCTCATTAAATCTTACACGTTTTTGAAAGTGTATATTTTTTGTTGTTGTTATATGCGAAGCTGCAGCTATAGAAACCGACATAAACCAGGAGCCAGCCTCCATTAATTCTTTTTTCTTTTTCAAGGATGGCACAGAATGTCAATATTTGTTTTCATTTATCTTTTTTGGAGGAGTGGTGGGGGTTTAAAGGACACTGAACAATGTTTTTATTTAAATCCATCTTAAACAGGAAAAGGAAACCAAATGTTCCAAAAGGAAACCGTGATCTTTGTGGTGTGAACGTAGGAGGAAGCATTAACTAATAGACATTGTCCACAAATTTTAAAGTCGTAATAGGGCACATTAGAGAACTTTCAAAGAATTGATTAGAAATGAATATATATGTGTTTGCTTGTATTTATTTACCTATCTGTCTGTATTGCAACATTATTGGTAATTTTAAAATGGGTATTTATTTTGTCGTTTGGCATTTTCAGGAGGTCGGAAAAAACGTTATAAAATTTCCCCTTATTGAATGAGATAAATTGACCCCCCCTGTTAAGCAGCATCCAACACTGATGGTACCTCTGTAGGTGTTTATAACATAATAAATGTGCGACTCTGGTCAATATTAGGTTAGGATTTGCATACTTTTAAATGCAAGCTGATTATAAATTGACTTGGTGGCTAATCAGAACCAGTGAGTTTGAGTGACTTATTGAAATTAGAGATTCTTTTTAATGGAATATTGGAGGACTGAGGTGCTTGTAACTTAATGCAGAGTCAGTTTACTGCCAGTGACCCTGTGGAGTTGTATGACTGTCCATGTAAGTGTTTGTGCTATACAGCGTCCTGGACGTGATGCTCTTAAGGCACAGCGTGTAGATTCCTGTGAGCCCCTGGCTATCCCACCACTGTTACTGTCCTGGCTTAGATCTTTCTCCACACTCTGAACCACAGAAGGTTAATAAGACCTGGTAATGGTCTCCTTACTGATTTGCAACACATTCAAACTTCCTCTGGCTGAAATAGATGCTCCTGGGTGGTAAATGCACATCAGTTAATTGATTATCTGCTTGGTGGCCTCACCAGGTCGTCGTCTGTGCCCCGTTGAACATGACGCTCCAC
>JAODJU010000088.1:1848532-1872711 GCA_026776725.1 Gnathonemus echidnorhynchus
CTGCCCCCGCTCCCCCCAGTACGCAGACCCAGTGACCGACCTGCTGGACAGAGGCGGTGTCTTTCGTTCGCGGCTCTTCCGGGAGTCCTGTGTCTTCCACCAGGGCTTCTACGTCAAGGACCTGAGCCGACTGGGCCGAGACCTGCACCGGACCCTCATCCTGGATAATTCCCCAGCTTCATACATCTTCCACCCTGAGAATGCTGTGAGTCCGGCCGCCGCGGCTCTCTGCTCACAAACACCACTAGGGCTTGTGGGAGGCCAGTCTGGTCGGAGCTCCATTGGCATGCTGTCCAACCCACCACCCCCCTAGTCTGTGCTAATTAAAAAAAATAATCAGACACTTTGCTCTTAAAGTGATCCCCCCCCCCCCCCCTCCAGGCAGCATGGAAGTTTTTCTTCTGTCTGATAAGTGCAGAAACGTCCCACATAGGTAGGATGGCCTACATACCAGCCCGCTCTCGATAAACCTTTAAGCCATTGACACATTGTTTAGCGCGACAAGAGATATGTGATTATGACGGTGATTCACACGAGGCAGCTGAGCTCCAGCATTCATCGCCCGCCTGGTGGGGGAGCTCTGCTCTTCGAAACCTCCTTCACTTTGCCAGGGCCATTCTCACGAAATCTTGGTTTTGACGATTTCACATATGAATTATTTAAAAGGACTTGCATCACCAAGTTTCTTTTTTAGTCATTAATAACCAGGTGTGAAGTGTTTGTAAGGATAAATTTTAAATCATTTACAGATTTGAACATGTTTGAACATTTCCCAAAACAAGTCCTTAGAAATCTAATTACTGCGACGGTTTGAAAACATCAAGACCATTAAGAGCCATTTTCACATTTTTAAAAATTCTTCATTAACAGTCTTGCTGAGTCACTTGAAACTCAGAAATAATGTATATTTTTAAAACTAACGTTTTTATTGGATTTTGACTGGATCCTGTCATTACCGCAACACCTTCTGGAATCCACAACCCAATATTTTTTGTATTTCACTGAAACTTGACACATTTTTGAAATTGTCAAACCTGAAGGAACACAACATACAGATTCTACACATGCATTTAAAAGCAAACTACTACTTTTTGATTTATTAAATTAACATTAAATGGACCCTTTTGCAGTAATGATAGAGAGGTTTCAGAAATGAGATTGATGGTTTCATGAGAATCACCCACCAAGGCAAAGGGTGTTTATCAATACCAAGAACGTAAAGAACATACCTATGTTCTTAGCAAGAGTGTTCTTGCCAACTTACCTCCCAAGTATGACCTTGGTTCACAATGAATCATGGGATTGTTCTCATTATCCTCCATACTTCTGTTCTTTAGTATTTGAATTATACTTCAGAAATGGAAGATGACATCAAAAGGGGACGCCAAAACAGAACAGTCAGTCAAATATGCGATTGATAAACTCCCTTTACCATGGCGACGGTTGCTATGCTTGGCACTCTTTGGTGATGTTTTGTGCCGCGATGCGAGTGTGGGGTCTTACCCTGCGTAATCGTGACATACCGTAGAAGAGATCAGATTGATTGGCTCAGTCAGTTGGGTTTGGATCGCAGTTATAGCTCTCAGCGCCAAGCACTGGGCCCGACTGCCCTGAACATACACAATGGCCGTGCCTCTGGGGATTCGTTTGCGTCGCCTTATCTATGTATTCATGGTTTGCATATGTGGGTTTCTCCCACCTCCCCCTCTCTCCCACCTCCCCCTCTCTCCCTCCTCTGCTGTTGCATTTGCTGGGTTGAACAATGGCTTTTTTGTTAAGCATGTACAATAGATTAAAAGCATAAAGCTGTCAGCTGCAGAACTGTTGTAGTGCCTTTACATGTTGTGTGTTGCGTGATAACATTGTTGCTGAATGCAGTGGGCATTGATATGGTCGTTAATAGCCGTGCTATGGGAGTGGACTGAGCATCTCAGGTCCACACAGTTTGTGTTTTGAGTATTGATGGTGCTTCCTGAACTCGTTTCCTCACAGGTGCCTGTGGTGTCCTGGTTCGATGACCTGGACGACATGGAGCTGCTCAACCTTCTGCCCATCTTCGAGGAGTTGAGTCAGACCGAGGACGTCTACGCCAAACTCCAGCTGCTTCGAGCCCCCTGACTGCTGTCCCTCCCAGTCCTGTCCCATGTGCACCAGATCGCACTCATGAAGATCCGGAACCCGCTGGAACACGGGCGTCGTGTTCGACCCCAATGACTCTGCATTGGAGTGAAATCCTGTACTGCCCACTGTCCTCCATCACTTATGATAGCCAATGATGTTACCTGCCAATGTCCAGGACTCACTGCCACTTACTGCTGGTTCAACAAGCCAGTGTTAAGGATCTCTGGACTTTATCGCCATGAAAAGCAAGAAATCAGCATTTTCTTTTAAAATTTTCAGTAGTTCACACTTGCACATGACTTTAGAAAGCACTATCTTGCTGACTGAGACTTTGATTATAGCACTATCACATGGTGGACTGGATGTTGTGGTACCCAGAATGACCTTTAATGCATCACGCTGGTCACAGTAAGCACAACTAATCATTTTATAGCCTTAAGTAATCTCAAGGAAACACGCAATGCTGAATCAGTGGGTCTTTCTGCCCAGTGAAAAGCCAGCATTAACTGACATCTGACTTGGGGGTCCTTGGGCTCCTGGCTGTCCATCACTGTGCCTTTATTAAAAAAAAAAAAAAAATCTCAGCTTAGTTACGTTCTTTCATGGATTTTGTAATTTTTAGGTTATATATATATATATATTTTAAAATTTTGTGCATCTGGTTGTTCAGCATATGGGAAACTACACATATATTTAAAGGTTTTGTGAGGAAGAATAGCCATACAGAACCCTCTAGACTTTGTTAGGGACCATCCATGAGAGGGCTTAGACCACAGTATTATGGTTTATAGTGACCATACTTGGTTTACTCTATGCAACGACATGTATACAACTGTTTTCAGAGGATGTTTTTTAAAACCATTGTTGCTATGCTCTTTTCCCAAAAACGTTGTGCTGTGCAGGTGTTTTCAGATCTCTGCTCTAGGTGGCGATCTTGAGCTGCGGGGCTGGAGCTGCCAGTGGTAGCACTGGATCATGTATTGGCCCACTTAGTCTGCTAGCCAGATCCAGCACTTCATATTGGATCCACAGGAGATCATGTCGCTTCCACCTGCTCCCACAGTAATAGCAGAAATATGCTTGACAGAAATTTACTGTAAAGTTGCGTAACAGTAAACACCTGCTGTACTATAGTATTCATGGCGCAAGTATGGTGTTTTGACTGCCGTTGACATGCATTGATTTTTTTTTAATTTCTTTTTTTATCTGATTTATCTCAACAAATTGAAAGTAGAGAAGAGTCCTAGTGGTCTTTTGAGGGGGGCCTTTTGTGGGGCAGGGGGGTGGACTTGCAATCAGTAGGAAAGAGATTAGTTTTTGCCTTTTTCCCCTTTTGTTCCTTCCTAGCTTTTGTGAGTTAAGAGCTGCCCGCTTTGTATTTCTTTGCCTTTCTGGTCCATGTAAGCACCTAATTTTTTTTTTCCTTTTAATTTTTAAAATATGAGCATTGAAGTGCCTGAGTTGAGTCTTTATTGAAAACTTTGACTGAGTGGGGGAAGAACTCACTTTTTTTTATAATGAAACATTTCAGACTGCAAACTTTTAAAAAATTTCAGGTCATTTCTTTCCCATAGAGGATTCTGAGTTAACATCCATTTTTCGTCTCCCTTGCGATTTTAATGTTGCAGGTGACAATGGGTGAAATGACTGTGAAATGACTCTGTGCATTTTGCATTCCTATCTCGATTTACTCTGTACTGTCATATTACCTGGAAGGGGTTACAGTGGCTGTATAAGCGTGTTTGTTTCCGTATGTGTGACGTCGGTCAGCCTTTTGTATGAACTGTCGTGTTCTGGTGGTGGGATGTGGTGTGGGGTTTATGGATGATGTACTGCTTTGATTAAGCCAAATACAAGGTCAGTGCTGGCCAGAGTTTCACAGCTGCTCTTTATTTGGGGACCAAGATCTACCATTTTTTTTTAATCCTAAGTAATAAGCTTCATTGTGGGTGGAGGGAAATCTAATTAAACCTGAAAAGACAGTGTAATAATTTGTGCTACTGCCAGTATTTTTCCTGTCCCCGAAAGCCCACTTGGGTTTTGGGTCCGATGGCTGCATTTTGCACGGGGGGTCAGAGCCTGGACTGGAAACAGAAACGATCTGAACGGCTGCACTCTGGGACTGTTTGGGCTGCTGGAGGTGAAAGGGGGGCAGGAGACACAAACGACTCATGTTACTTTTTAAAAACCGGAGCCTGGGGGGGTCTGTCCTTATTCCAGGCTTTTTTTCCCCCATTATTTTCTGTCACTGAAGTGCTGTTTGAAGGGGCTTCGTGAGGTGCCACAGTCACGTGGGGGAGGAGCTTATTGAGTGGATTTGAGGGAATTGCCACAAATTTCTTATAGAAATCTGTTTGTTCTACTCCTAAGTACTTAATATCCAAATAAAGCAAACAAGCTTTTTTTTACCCAGCTGATTAGAGGTTCTGAAGGTATATTTAAAATGCAGGTATATATTTTTGGATGGGAATGAATATCTTACACACTGTTGTGGTTTCAAAAATATTTACTTCTGAACAGATATTCATCTGAATTATGTAACCTTAATTGATAAAATTTGCGCTCGGGGGTCATTGTGTTTATGTATTTGTATTCATGATGATTGCATACTGTTGGCAGCAGTGATCATGTTTTTGTGCAGTTTAAGTCTTGACAATCCGATGTTGGATATCTCCCTCCTCTCTCTGTATGTTTAAAGTACATCCAGAAGGTTTTCCATAATTCTGGGAATCTGTTGAGTTATGTTCAGCCACTTGTTCACTGTGACATTACCCCAGGTCTGTTTATAAGCAGCTGGTAATGTTTGGCCCCAGTCTTCGGTCCAAAAACTGAATACATTATTGAGGTTGAACGTTCCTGTTCAGCTTTGTATTTTCAGGCTGTGTTACCATGCACATATGTCAATGGAGGCTGGGGACTTTGAGGAAGGCGAGACGGTCGTACAGTAACTTCTTAATTTACAGTCCTAATCTCCAAATGCTGTATTAAAGTATTAGGGAAAAAACTTGAAATATATATTTCTATACTGTATTTTTGGAGCTTCTGAAAAACATTTCTGAAAATGGTAAAAAGTGGTTAAGAATAATAAACACGTTAATTAAATAGTGGTTTGTTTGATTTTGGTGTTTGCACGTAAATAAAGTGTACGGAGTGGCCCAATTTGGCCTCGTGGTACCGACAGCTTTGCCTTTGTAAACCCTGGCACCATGACTTTATAAGGCAGTGGATATATTGAACCCAGCGGTTTTGCATTGACAAGACACTTTCCAAACAGCATGCAAATCCACAGAGGGTGGGACTCCAGGGACGGCATGGTGGACAGCCCCATTTGTCCTCAATGAATTTGGAAACGTGTGCAGCAGGAAGTCAGTTCTGACAGGCTGCAGAGAGGAAATTTGTATGTGAACACGCCAGTTTGGCTATGATCAGGTATGGTGGGTTTTTTTTTTTTGTTTTGCTCTGGTTCACTGAAAAATTTCATTCATTTTGCAGATGCCAAATCACACGAGAGTCACGTTCAACTTCACTTACAGCGTGCCTTCAGAAGTATGCAGGTCAGGTCCTGCCATACATGACATAAAAAACACTATGATTGACAGCGATAATGTCAATGCAAGCGCTGTAGCATGCAGGCAAAATAGGGCAAGAAAAGGAACACAACAGTAGTTATGGTAGCATACATGTCAATTGCACAATATATGACCAATTTGAGTATATAGTGCCTGAAACACCAGGCGAGTTGATCGACGGAGCAGGAAATGGGGAACATCCTGCAGTCCTGGTCTGCTGTGTCTTTATCCAGAATGGGTACATGAGCGACCTCTGGGATCTCAAACAATCCGAACATCATACCAGTTTGTTTTAATGTATCGCTTACTTCATGATGGCCTCATCCCTGTCACAGGCGGTGATGTTCCTAACGTTGCCTTTGGATGAAAGCTTGTAAACACCTCGTGCTTTGATAGCAAAAACCCTGATGTTGCGTCTGAAAATATTTGTTTCATTTTCATGTTTACAGTATGGTGCCAGTGAACTAAATTTAAATATAAATCAGAAAAAAACAGTCTACAAAACTCCTTTCTGAAATACAAGGAATTAAAATGTGTAATTTTGTAGCATTGATTTCTATTGCTGTACTAGTATGATATGGTCTGTCTTCTACTGCTTTTGTTACATTATGATTAATAATTGAGCGGATGAAATCAATCATTTCAGCCTAATGCATTAACGCCATTAAGTACCCCCAGCGCCCATCTCCATATAAGGCTTTAAAGAACTGATCTTTCCTCATTTGCCTGCTGGGATGGAGATCTTCTTCTTCCTCATCACAGACTGCATTCTGATAGGAGAGGCCTTGCAAATGCAAATCGCAAGCAAATGCGCAAGCCTTTGGATATTGCGTCCTCAGTATGTCACGGGCTCTCAATCTCATCTGGATTCCCACCCGGGACACCGGACTCAGAGCTCGGATCCAAACCCACAAGCATTCCTTCAATCAGCCAGTCCAGGTACCATCCCTCTGCCGCCACCCGTCTCATACTCACAAGCTTTTTCAATATTTATTGACAAGGTTCTTTACTCCTCGTTTTCACAATTTAATAAGGTGAAAGGATTGAGGTATTAACATTTAAAATAAAATTAAATGGTATGTTATCTTGACTAAATATGGCATGATTTTATGGACTGGAGGTCAATAAAAACACGAGCGCAAAGTACGAAGACAGTTTTTTGTCTGTTGGAAAGATTTGTTTTTATACCTTCAATTATTACGTGTATACACATTTTACGAGGGTTCTTTGCTAATGTGTTCTCTCCTGATATTTGTACTTTCTAGCATTGTGTTGAGCCGGACTTTTAGAGTGTAAAACTGATTAACTCAAAATTCGAAAAAGGGAGCAACTTAACCGATTAATGTTCTTCAGTTTGTGACGTTAAGAAGACTAACCCGTGGAGCATAAAGAGCCGGAATGGATTACATATTTCGTGCTGTAACCCGCTCTCCCGGGACCGTAATTTGGCGTATTGAGGTAATGTACTAATTGCTCATTCCGGATGATCCATGATGTGCTTGGGCTCTGCTCATTATGGGATGGTGTGGATGTATAAGTGCTCTGTTTCACACATGTAGAAAATGGAGCTGGTCCCAGTACCTGAAAAATCCTATGGGAACTTCTATGAAGGTGACTGCTATATCCTACTCGCGGTAAGTGTCGGACGCTGAGTGCCTGAGGTGTAGGGGCGTCCTCTCCATCTTTTGCAGGACTACAGTCTGTTATTAACCCTACCATATATAGGCATCCTTTTTTTATGATGCCGAAATGAGAGTCAGGCGCTTCAAGCTGCTCTGTAAGGTTGTTCCAGTGTAGTCAACCATGTCACATGCATGCAGCACAGGTAACACTACAAATGAACCTGCAGTCAATCACAAATCCAGTGGCTTTGCATGCATCCGCCATAGATGGCTTTCAACAAGCATTAAAATGCACCCAAGCCTCAATTAGAGCTTTGTTTTTTTGCTTTCCTTCCGTTATCTTGTTTCAAATCACGGTGTAATATTCCTTAAAAACAAATTACGTCCCACCCTAGTTCTGCCCTGACAGCAGCGAAGCTGACCGCGCAAAAATCAATGCGTGCGTCCCTTTCACTGCACGAATCTAAGCCGTCTGCTTTGCATGTTTATCAGAATACCCGTGCAAAGGACGGCCGCTCACTGCAACCACCTCTCTCCGCAGACTGCCAAAGTAGGCGCCTCTCTGTCCTACAACATTCACTATTGGATTGGCTCCCAGTCCACACAGGACGAGCAGGGGGCCGCTGCAGTCTACACCATACAGCTGGATGAGTACCTGGGGGGGTCACCTGTGCAGCACAGGGAGGTGCAGGGATACGAGTCGGACTCCTTCCGTGGGTACTTCAAGCAGGGGGTGATGTGAGTACCTGAAACCTATACTGGGTGGGATTACCCTGCACTGTAAGTTAACTGGTCACTAACTGGTTTATACCACACCCCTTAGGTTATTTATTGATTCCTATTGGCTTAAACTAAAGATGGATTCACAATTTCCATATTGCACAGCTAAATACCAATACTGTCGGGGGCGGGTGGGGCTCAGTTGGTTAAGCCCCTGTGACTGTGATCCAGATGTTGTTAGTTCGAGCCCCAGCAGCAGCTGAATAGTCACACCTCCGTCAGGCTCCTGAACAAAGTCCTTCTGATAAATGGTCTGACTGCCCTTGGACCCTCAGTTTCCCTCTTGACTATTTATGTACAGCGCTCACAGAAAGTCTTGGGATGCTTCCTTAATTAAGTAAAAATATTAGAAATTGATTGGCTTTATAACAAATCATCACTTTATTCATTTATTTACAAAAAAAATCACATTAGAAACAGCCATTAGTTTTAGTAAAACACTTATTTCAAGTACTAATAAATTGAAACCCAAATTAAAGTTCTAAAAGAGCTGTTTTGAGTTAAAAAGTTCATTGGCAAGCAGTCTTATTGGGCACTTTTTAATTAGTAACATTTTAGCCATAACATAAAATACCCAATACATTTGTGTTCAGTATCACTTCGGGGGCCAGTGACTACAATTGCAATTAATAACAAAATGGCAAGAACATAACTGAATGAGTCAGTCAAGAAAATTATGGCACTTAAAAAGAAAACGTCTGTGCAAAAGATATGTGCAGATATGTGAAATACTGCTTATCAATGGACCTTTGTTATGAAACCAATAAATCTGCAACATTTTTATAGAATTAAGCAAGTGTCTTTCTGTGAGCTCTGTATGTCCAAAAGGAGAGGAATGTAAGATAAGTGACAAGTGGCATTCAAATGACCTGTACTCATACTTGTGCAAATGGGAACCAAATCATCATTTCAATTCTTACTCTACAGTTCTTGAACCTGCAGTTTCAAAACCTGAGGCCTGAATCACAAAGGAGGATTTCTTGCTTATCTGGATATCTTGTCAGATTTAAGTCTCACACCTACCCTGGGGTGAAATTCACCCCCAAAGGCACATGTCAGACTTTTCTCATTGTAACATAATTATTGTAGGAGTGTGGAAGAGCTAAGGTGGTCTAGGTTAAATGTAAGTGAACGAAGATAAAGGCCATTTAAACTGGGCTACCTTAAATGAGACAAGTTATCCAGCTAAGAAAGAAATCCTGCTTTGTGATCCAATCCCCAGCTCTTTAACCATAACTCTACTTGGTCCACCACATCAGACTGAGACTCCTTGTGAGCGCAGTGGCTTGGTCAGCACAGGGTTTTGGCATAGTGGGGACACAGAAGCAGAGATGTCCAATTCGTGTTCCTCTTTGACAGCTACAAGCAGGGCGGCGTGGCATCAGGAATGAGACACACTGAGACCAACACTTATGACATCAAGCGCCTGCTGCATGTCAAAGGCAGTAAGAGGGTCATGGCCAAAGAGGTAAGAGGACCGGGGTTGCAATGGAAGCAATTGCACCCCCTACTGGTCAGATGAAAATGCTGCTGAACATGTTAAGTTCAGTTATACTAAATTGTATTATATAGTTATATTTAAAGCTTCTGAGAAGGAACCTGGTCCTCAGTTCATTGAGGCTGTCACCTAGATTCATAAAATTAAGGAACACTAATTTATACTGCTTGAACTAGCCTGTTTCTGGTGCCCCCCCCCCATAATGTTTTCATTCCAACCCACACTGCCTTCAATCTGCCACATTCATTATGAGCCTGTTAAGGACCATATAAGCCTGAGTAAGGCAGGGTTGGAATGAAAACATTCTGGCAGTGGGGCGTCAGGAACAGGACTGAGAACCACTGAGCTGGTGGAAGTGGAACTTAGCCCTTAATCTCTGTTTAGATGATCTGCTCAGTTTTATTTTAGCATTCAGCATTTTCGGAAAATGCCCATGACTGCCCTAAATTATTAAAAAATGTATTACTATTAAAATGCAATTTAATGAAAATAGGACCATTCTTTAAAACATTCTTTCTTGCACAACACAGTGTTGGTTTTTTTTCTGCACTCCCATAGGGAAATTGTCCAAATTTACAGACTGTTATAATTAAAAAATGTGCTGATTGTCCCATGTGCTGCCACATAGGTGGAGATGAGTTGGGGCAGCTTCAACCTCGGCGACGTCTTTCTGCTCGACTCTGGTAAGACCATCGTTCAGTGGAATGGACCAGACAGCAACCGGCAGGAGCGCCTCAAGGTACGAGGCAGGCATGCAACACTCCTAACCCTAACCCTAACCCCAACCCTAACCCTAACCCCAACCCCTGTGCATGGACCACCTTAACCTCATATCCAATTCTACGGCTCCTGCGTTCTACACTCTGTGTTAACAGTTTATGGCAAGACCCGTAACATGCAGGGTACTTAGACAGCCGTCTGTGTCAGGGTATGATGCTTGCCAAGGACATCCGAGACCGGGAGCGTGGGGGCCGCTCGGACATCGCCATCATCGAAGGGGATGATGAGGACAGTTCCCCAAAACTCATGGAGTTCCTGATCAGTGTCCTCGGGGAAAGAACCATCCAGTTGGCCAAAGGAACAGCGGATGACATCACTGACCAGGAGCAGAAATCTCAACTCATGCTCTACCAGTGAGTTCCTGATACCAGCTTTAATCGTCATTCTTAGGCACTGACTTGTATTTTAATTGCTGCTAAATGCCTGGAATGAAGTACTACAGTAATGGAACTGATCTCCAGCAACACCCTTGATTCTCCTGCAGTGTTTCTGATGCTGATGGTCAAATGAAAGTAACAGAGGTTGCTACCAGACCACTGGTACAGGATTTGCTGAATCACGATGTGAGTTGCTGAGACCCCATTGAAAATGGCTGAGCCATGAAAGAACAAAGAAAATAAATGAGTTTTTGACACTTTCCATCATTCTCATAGATTCGTATTAACTGCTACCCCATACTGGAGCAGAATTATGATTTTAGTTTGACTGTTTGATTTTTCTTTATAGGATTGCTACTTCCTTGATCAGGGAGGGGTGAAAATCTTTGTGTGGAAAGGGAAAAGGGCCAGCAAGGCTGAGAGACAGGCAGCCATGTCCAGAGCTCTGGTACGTAGGAGTGTGTCAGCAACAGCCAACAATCATTCAAATCCAAATGCGATTGTACCGGGGATGGAAGCAATTGCACCCCCTGCTGGTCAGATGAAAATGCTGCTCGAACATATTAAGTCCAGTTATACCAAATTATATTGTATAATTATATTTAAGAATGTGGCTTGTGTTAGTCAAATAAATAATAATAATAATAATGTAATAATAATTTATTGTAAATGTGCTTGCTATTTCTTCATAAATGTACATACAGTACTGTGCAAAAGTCTTACACAGGCATAGAAAATGATGTTTAAATGATATTCATGTTGGTGTAAAACTTTGCTATTCTGTTTGTTAAAGTGTGTCAGCTTAGCCATTTCAAAACCCTTCCTAAAGTCACCCAGTATTTGCGATGACTGTCCAACATATCCATGTATTTTTAATTTGACCACTAGCACGCCTCATACGGCCAATCCGTACATCACTGACTTTGGAAACTATTTAAATTAATTATTTAAGTGAGCAGGAGGTGAAATTTAACAAACACATGGAATGGCTGAGGGGGGGCCCTGAGGAGAGGTTTGGGAACTTGAAGCGCTGTTCATCTGGCCGTCCAGCAAGTTATCAGCAACTTTTTGGGAGAATATAAGAAATTATTGTTAGTTTTTATCGTGTTACTCTGAATATGCATATATTCTGGTGTTATATTGTGTTTTTGGTTCGGGGCAAATATATATTTACTACCCAGGTAAACAGCTTTGAACATTTCCTTTGACTGCCTAAGACTTTTGCACAGTACTGTATGTGTCTCAGATTGGCATGGCCTGTAACGAATGACTGGCTGGGCTCTGTCACATTGTATCCCCTGGGAGAGAAGCCCAGAGTCACCTATGTTTACATCCATCCAACTTCGAACTGCTCATCTGTGAATACAAATACTTCTAAATATATTCTTCTAGAATTTTATATCCCAATTCTAGAACTGTAAACAACGCCGTAAACAACAATGTAGTATAATTCAACCCTTCTGAAATGTGCTTATCCAAGCTAAGAGTAAAGGCACAGTAAAAGGGATAAGGGGTCATATATGCTGATGCTGAGCAGATCAGTTACATTCTGCAGGAGTTCATTAAGCTGAAAAACTACCCCGTCACCACCAACGTGGAAACTGTGAATGACGGCGCAGAGTCTGCCATGTTCAAGCAGCTGTTTCAGAACTGGACAGTCAAGGATCAGACAGTGGGCATAGGGAAGACCTACACTGTGGGACGAGTGGGTAAGTTAAAGAAGGATCACAGAGTTGGGGGGGATAATCTTTGTTTATATATGTTTATATATTTATATATATGGCCATGTTTACTGATTATGTACACAGTCATGTATTCAAAGGATAACTGGAATCCCCACAATCACTAATTGAACACTAACCATTCTATGGTCCATGCTTGTTACATGTTCTACCCATCATTGGCAAAAATGATGCTTATCTTCCTCCTCCTTGCTGTAAACTTCACAAATTTCATTTTGAGGCTGTTGAATTACTAGTAAGGAACCACTGTCCCAAAATGTTACAAACGCCAGTGTTGGTATTCTTGGCACACAGCGAAGGTTGTGCAGACCAAGTTTGATGCCACGCAGATGCATGCCATGCCGGACCTGGCTGCCCAGGAGCGCATGGTGGACGACGGCTCGGGAAATGTCGAGGTAGAAAACGATGCGCATTTGGGACGATGTATGAACTGGGCCATTTCAGGCTGGACGGCACATCAGCAAGGCTCTGTCTGACAGATTTGGCGGATCGAGAACCTGGAATTGGTTCCTGTCGAGCGCCAGTGGTACGGTTACTTCTATGGTGGTGACTGCTACCTGATACTCTACACCTATGAGGTCCATGGGAAGAAAAACTACCTCCTCTACATTTGGCAGGTAGGTCTCCACCTGTAGTCTATGCCCCCTGGGGAACTTGAGGGCTGACATGAACCCTACTGCAGTCGGAATGAGGGATCTGACGGATGCACTGACCTCTTTCGTTGGCTTAGGGCCGGCACGCTTCTCAAGATGAGCTGGCAGCTTCAGCATTTCAGGCGGTAAACCTTGACCAGCAGTATGGCGGGCAGCCTGTGCAAGTACGAGTGACCATGGGCAAGGAGCCTCGCCACTTCATGTCCATGTTTAAGGGTAAAATGGTCATTTTTGAGGTGAGTGTTTGTTTTTTTCCCTAAATGTTCCTTTTGATTCCAAAATAAGAAATGTAATCCTACCTAGAAGATCCTCTTTGATTGTAACAAGCTTCTGAGTACTTCTTGACATCGTGTTGTGGTTTCTCTCGCTTTTCTTCGTGGGTTCAGGGTGGTACCTCCAGGAAAGGTGGCACGGATCCAGAACCACCCATCCGTTTGTTCCAAATCCATGGTTTCGAGCCACTGAACACGAAATCCATTGAGGTTCCGGCACTTGCTGCTTCGCTGAACTCCAACGATGTCTTCCTGCTCACAACCCAGACCGGGAGGTACCTGTGGTGTGGGAAGGTGAGTGGGACACCACTGGCCCGGGAGACAGAGCGGTGGCGTGTGAGTGGTGAGGCGTGTCATTACCTTAATGCCTGTCTGATGTTTCAGGGTTCCAGTGGAGATGAGCGCGTCATGGCGAAGGAGATCAGCTCTGTGCTCGGACAGGGCTTTGAAGAGATCATAGCCGAGGGTTTGGAGCCACTTGAGTTCTGGAATATTCTGGGTGGAAAAACAGCTTATGCCAGTGAAAAGAGGTGCACAAAAATACACATAAATATACATTTTTACAGCTTCCTGTGATGACCTCCCTCTTAGGATTTTAACACAATGTTACCACTATCTCCTTCACGGCCTTTGAACAACATTCCAGTTATGGCAAATTTCTTTTTGTGCTTATTTAGTTTTGTAGGCTTTTAATTCTTTACATATGATTTTAAATGTTACACTTTCCTGCCGTGTTGGTTTCTTTTTCCTAAGATTGCAGCAGTCAGTGATGGATCACCCCCCACGCCTCTTTGAGTGTTCCAACAAGACAGGTCGCTTTATTGTTACCGAGGTGACTCAGTTCAACCAAAGTGATCTCAACGAAGATGACATCATGCTCCTAGATACATGGGATCAGGTATGGCCCTGACTTCCTTCCTTATAGGAACCAGGAACGGACACTAAAGTAATCACAAAAACAGTACAAAATACATTAAATAACGCAAAAAATGCTACAACTACACCTTGGAAGATTCTTTTACCTCCAACAAATTACACAAAACGGACAACATTACATTCTGACCCACCAGT
Source organism: Gnathonemus echidnorhynchus (assembly GCA_026776725.1). Classification (NCBI taxonomy): domain Eukaryota; kingdom Metazoa; phylum Chordata; class Actinopteri; order Osteoglossiformes; family Mormyridae; genus Gnathonemus; species Gnathonemus echidnorhynchus. Next base: position 1,863,018 of record JAODJU010000088.1, read on the forward strand.
ACCTGGACATTCTTTAAGGTTTGTTGGATTGAAGCTGCTGCATAAAATAGCAGAACAGAGCTCCTCCTCATATGTACATTGATTTATTTAACAGACACCTTTTTGTCAAAGCAATGTACAGATGAAAATGCAAGGTCAGACTGTCCCTGGAGCAATCGGGTTAAGGGCCCTGCTCAAGTGCCCAACAGTGACATCGCTCTGCCGAGCATGGGATCTGAACCAGTAACCTTCTGTTTACCGGCACTAAGCCAAACACCACCCTCATATTAAAACAGCAAGGCCATACTCTGAACCCCTTTGTTATTGGCTGACCCAATATCTGTTTGCAAATTTGGTTTCAAATGTATTGTCTGTATAATATGCTTTGTTTGCTGTCTTGTTTTGGGTGTGCAGATCTTCCTCTGGGTGGGAGTCAGTGCCAATGAGATTGAGTGCAAAGAATCGGTGGTGACCAGTCAGGAGTACCTGCGCACGCACCCGGCCTCCAGGGACCCCGACACCCCCATCCTCATTGTCAAACAAGGATTTGAGCCCCCTACCTTTACAGGGTGGTTCACTGCCTGGGATCCTTCAAAGTGGAGTGTGGGTGCTGCTTTTTATACGCTCTGCCTTGGTCGGCCACTTTTCTGTACCTGTTTGCTTCTTATTCGCTTCATTGCTTGATCTCACTGAAGCCAATTTTACACCATTAATTCACCAAAAGTGTCCTCTGTTAAACTAATGTAAACCTGATTCGCTTTATTTCTCTCAGGAAGGAAAAACTTATGAGCAACTGAAAAAAGAGCTTGGGGATGCTGTGTCTACCATCACAGTCCCGACAGTAAGCACACTGTCCTGATTATTTTTAGGTTAGAAATTGCATTATCCTGACAGATTTAGCACAAAGTCATGACTTCAACCAAACAACCGACATACGCACTATTTGATGATGAAATTACACAGTGGGTAGACACACACATACTCAGAGCTGGTATTTAAATCACCCTTCGCCTGTCCCCAAGCAAAAGGCTGATGCAGAGAGTACTACCACCTACCAGTACTACCCCCCAGAGAAGCTTGTTAACAAGCCAGCAAATGACCTTCCTAAAGGCATCAACCCTGCACAGAAGGAGGTAGGAAAGGTTATGGTGAATGGCCACTTTTTGGGGTACATTTTAACATGGTGAGAAGATCATTAGATAATCATAATTTCTGATTTTGTTGTTTAAGGGCATCATTTTCATGTAAAACTTAATATTTGTGTTTCGATTCCCCCATCAGAAATATCTGTCAGACTCGGACTTCTGTACAGTGTTTGGAATCTCCAAGGACAATTTTGCCAACCTGCCTCAGTGGAAGCAGTTGAATATGAAGAAAAACAAAGGCCTCTTTTAAGAAAATTAGTGCCATTATTAATTTTTGATTGTTGTTATTATTTTTTTTAAAGATCATGCTTTAAATTAAGGAAACTCATGGTTGCTCAGTCAATTACAGGTTTATCTATGAACTAATAAACATTTTTAACATTCATTTGTTTTGATTCTATTGTTTTATCTGAATTTCTGTATAATAAACGGCTTTTACTTAAATTGAAATTTACATTAGATAAGGGCTGACTTATCTGGCTTGTAAAATGAACACATACATCATATATTAATCGTATAGGTGGTAGAAATGCGATTTTATCAAAAATATTTTTAATATGTTATTTTGCATTTTATATTTAACAACCGTAACCATTTAAACATGTAGGGGAAGACTGGAGGTAAAACGTAAAGGAGGTGACACGGCGCAATTAAATTGGCACATTCAGCAACGCCGAATGGTACGTGGGCGGTGGTCCCCCCCACAATACAATTCGCATGCAACACACATGCAACACAAATGCAACAGTTGCGCTTTTGTTACACAAAATAGTGGGTGTCACGAGGGCTACTGTGACGTCAGCACACAGGGCTCGATGCGGAGGCGGGTGCACGGCGCGCGACTGGAACGGTAAACAGAGCAGGGGGGGTGTCCGTCAAGCAGCTATTTCGGGTGAGTTTGTCGGGGATGGGGGGCTTTAAATGCGAAAATCGGCTGTAGGGTACTGAACGCGTACCCGCGACCCTCACAATTTCCTCCCTTTAAACGGGTTTTGTTCTGTCTCCGTGTCGGGTGGCGGGTGCGGTGCGCTTTGTGGGTCAGCGGCCGTCGGTTCGGCAGTCATTCCGGCCCGAGGGTTAGCGGTGTCGTCGACAGAATAAGCCGTACGGGGAACCGCGTTTATCACGCTGGCTGCTGAGCCTTTCCGCCTGCAAAGCACAGCGTGTCGGGCAGCGGTGTGCAGTGCGGCATGAACGGTCGAGCGGCTTAGCCATAGAGCTAATTATGCTGGAAGGGATTGCAGAATATCCGACAAATGCCTTAACGTTGTCAGTGTGGAGAGGGAGAGGGAGGAGGACTGACAACGCCCCCGGGTCGTTATTATGCGTTGCCTTGCTGTGTCATTAGTTTTGGGGTGTGTAATTGTCGGCTTTCGCGTCTCAGGGGTGCTGATCCGGCTATCATTTATTCATAGAGTTTGTTCATCGTTAACTAGCTACTGCTATTAAACTACAATTTGTCGTGCGGCTGTTTCAATTTCAGTTTGGTTGCAAGTAAACAAAATGTAAGTTGTTCAACACAGCCTCAGTAATACGATGAAATGGGTTATTAAATGCTTCTTTAGCTATAATAGGCCTATAAGAATGTTCACTTACCTTAAAACGGCATTAACAATTTAACTTTTTTGTTAAAGTTTAAGTACTGCATAGTTTAATTTCGGTGCAAAGTACACATGTGAATGAAGAGTGTTAAAGGTTGACAAGTGAATAATTAATCAGAAGCTTGCATTATATACACAGATATTATAGAAAGGTGTTATGGAGCATCAATAAATGGGACAAGACCATTTATATAATGAACGTTATTTGGTGTTAAGGGCACCATACGTACAGAAAGTATGACGTGTCCTGTGTTAGGGTGAATTTGGTCCTGCATGCAGCTTTTATGCAAATCTGCCCTGCTCTGTTTTTCCTTTTACTTCCTTATTTCTCTCTTGCTGTATGGTCTGTTTTAGGTTTAATAGAGAATTCCAGTTGAACTTTCTTCATAGTTTATGATCGTGGCCAGATCAGAACCTGTTTTTATTACCCTAACCTTTCGTTCATTTGCACGCTCGGAATATCTCTTAAAGGGCAGATTGGAGAACCAGTGACTTATTTCTCTGTTTTTATGCTGCATCATTACACTGAGAATGTACTGAATACAGGGCACATAAGTTATCTTCATATGTAATTAATTGTCGCAGGAAAAAAATTAAAATAAGTAATCATGTTTGGTTAAATGAGCTGAGGGGTTGGAGCAGACGAATGTTCCAACATGCATTAGAGGCCCCTTGAGGAACCCAGTTTAAGCTTGAGGTTCTTGTACGGGGTCCCAAATGAGATTTCCAAGAGTCTCTGAGGAAAACCTGCCATTTGTTCCAGCTGAGATGGAAATTTGATTTAACATTATTTAAAATTTAACAAATCATCACCCCTTGCGTTTATTGTAATGTGAGAGAAATCATGTGGTTAGTCTGAGTTAATGCAATTCATATGAAGCAAAAATGGTAAACTCTGCAGCCTCATAGACTGTAGTCGGCTCTTCTGATTTTTTTATATAAACACAACACAAAAAATTAATTGGTCGATTAATTACACCTAAGTATATATTGCAAAAATATTCCAAATGACAGGATTCAGAGTACATACTGACTGACATATTTTTTTTACAGGTAATCTCTGAATTAAAACCACCAGGAGATTTTAAAGATGAATGTGTTTGATCGCAACATAAACTTCGATGCTCTATTTAAATTTTCCCAGATGTGAGTACGTTTTGTCTTTTGGAGTCCGGCTCTCTCTTATTGATACCCCCATCATGTCCATTCTGGGTTTGCTGTCTTTATCAAAAGATATCTGTGTATGTGTGGAACAATAGGGACGTGTGTGTGTGTTTGTATGTATTCTGTTGACAAGTGTTGCTCCTCTGTGACTGTCCCGTCCAGCTCTCCTTCCACCCAGGAGCATCTGAAGAATGTGTACTCCTGCCTAGCTCTGTGCATGCTTGTGGCTTCAGCTGGTTCATGTGTCCATTGTATAACGCAGCTGTTTCAGGTAAGCCTGTATTCGGAATGATTCAATCAATATTATAATTTTCAAAATAGGAATCTATTAAAATGTTGTCTTTAGTGTTATGCAGTAGTTTGTTTTTTTTTTTACTCTCGCTGAACTGTTTAGAAACATCCATCCTGGCTTTTTTATGCATTACAGGGGGGGCTGCTCTCTTTGCTGGGTTCCTTAGCTATGATGCTTTGGTTGACCATGACGCCCCATAGTCATGAGACTGAGAAGAAGAGGCTGGCTATTCTCGCTGGCTTTGCCTTCTTCACAGGTAAACCAGTCAGCTGCTGCCAAAGCACCAGAGTGATAAGTTTACACTTTCTCAAACATGTTAAAAAAAAGGTAACGTGCTTCTCACTGTCAGGTGTTGGGCTGGGGCCAACCTTGGATTTTGCTATTGCCATCAATCCCAGGTAAAACAATACATTCAAAAATGTATTTTTATACATTGTGAAGTGTACTGTAGTTAAATTGTGAACGCATGTACCATGCATTGATAGATTTGCAGAGCTCTGGAATTCTAACCGAGTACAGTGATCCCCTGCCTATCGCGGAAATTACATCCCAGACCCATCAGCGATAGGTGAAAATCCGCGATATAGAAAGACCATATAAATAAACATTTTTAAGCCTTAAAATACCCCTCCCACACGCTTTAAAAGCGATAGGTGAAAATCCGCGATATAGGGGGGGTGCAATAGCTGAACTGTGATATAATGAGGGATCACTGTACCTTCTCTTGATGGAGACCTGTGTGAACCCTTTGTGGTCTTCTCCGTACAGCATCATCGTGACAGCATTCCTGGGCACCTCTGTAATCTTTGTATGTTTCACTCTGAGCGCCCTCTACGCCAAGCGCAGGAGCTACCTCTTCCTTGGAGGTAAGGCCGTAATCCGGCCCCCCCCCCCCGCTGGGCCGCTGAGGTTCACTGAGAAGGTCGGTGTAAGCATGGCATGTTGCTGCTAGGTTTGTGATTCAGACAGAGCGTGGAGGTTAACTGCTGAGGCTTCGTGTATCAGTACTGTTCTGTGCTCAGAATACTGCTTCATTGCCACATTAGCCTAGTTTGCTCTTCACCTTTCACCAAATCCACACTCTTTATTGTTATGGCACCTATTTTATGACAATATTCAAGAAATGTCATTTAAATCTAAATTGGACTTAAAATAGTCATTTAAACCACTATTTATAAATGTGTAATTTAAAGGATTATTTTAATAATAATTTAAATTACTATTTAAATACTTATTTAATTGTTATTGAAATTATTATTAAAATTACAGTTTAAATTATGCCAGCAACCATTATCTGTTAAAGCCACCCATCAAACTCAGTTGGCGGGCTCTAAACAAAACCTAACATCTAGCAGATTGAATTCTCGTTAATAGCTTCCTTTTGTCTGTTCTGTCCTGGGGCTGAATAAAAATTAATTTAAAGTGTTAATTTATGTATATGTAATTTAAATATCATTTAAAGGACTATTTAAATAATCATTTAAATGACAAATGTATTGAATATTCTCATAAAACACCCTCCATATATTCTCAGTTTGGTGCTCAAACTGCATCAGTTTTGATGCAGAAGCAGTAAGCTGTTTACAGTCACCATGGTAAATTGGGAATTTCTTAGACTGATGGACAGACCTGTGGGGCTTGTTGCATGTCAGCTACCATCACCTGACTCCCTCCGTGCTGGAATGGATGACGGCTTCCACCAGGTCCCATCCTAAAATCAACTTCCAGTGTTTTTGTTGTGCTTTTTAAAATGCACATGTATTCTCCTCCAGTAAATAATTGTTTAGATGTATTGAATTTCTCAATGATTTATGCCTTATTCATTCTGAATTCAGTGGAAAGTACATTTTCCATTTTTTTGTTTACCTGTTTGTCTGCCATACAGTAATTAATGGCTGCTGTGACCATCACACAGTATTTCACAGTATTGCAGAAGAGCAGTCGAACAAACCACGTGGTCACTGACACACTAAGTATAGACACTCGTTTGACTAATTAACCTTTTTAATTTTTTTGTTAGCCAGACATTGATATGCAGCTGATCCTGGAAAGCATCTTGCTTTTTTACGTGTGGCCTGTCTTGCCCTTTAGGAGTCCTGATGTCTGGGCTTTCCATCTTGTTCCTGGTGTCCTTGTTTAGCATGTTCATCGGATCAGCCTTTCTCTTCAAGGTAAAGTTCATACTCCCAAGGAACTCTGCCTCACCTCTATGTCTTAAGTCTATTTACATCAACAACAACTAGCACAGTGCATTTCACAAAACAAATACATATGTATTCTATCATATTGCACACTGTACAGATACTGGCTATAACTGTAATGTTAATTTGAATATATTTTTTCTATATGCTTTCACTGCCTTAGTCTTAGCACTTCCATATTTAGCTTAATTTGTTAAACTTTATTGCACTTTATTTGGTCTCATGACCAAATCAGTCTACATTTTGCTACCTGTTATACTTGAATAGCTGTGTGTGTGACAAATAAAGAATCTTGACCCTTGTGAAGGCCTTATGCCTGCGGAGCCCTATGACCTTCCAGAGAAATGTCCTGCTATAGATCCACATAAAAAAGCTACAGCTAAACTGAGAGCATTAAATGCCTTTGGCAGTGACGTTGGACTTGCTTGCCCTCTCCCTGTTCCCAGGCCCATTTATACATTGGACTGGCCATAATTTGTGGGTTCGTGCTGTTCGACACTCAGCTCATCATTGAGAAGGCAGAGATGGGCGATAAGGACTACATCTGGTGAGTCTGCTCTCTGTGTAACACTGCAGCACTGCAGTGTTACACTCCTCATAAATGCAGTACAGTGAATCACAGCACTGCAATATAATCTATCTTTAGGATTTATTAGCGCTGTGTAAAATGACTGCTGACATTGCTAAAAGATTATTTCTGATACTATTATAATTATTGGAGTAATTTTACGAGTGGTTTAATGTGTGTGTAATGTGTAATGTTTCTGGTGATGTTCTTCTCTTTGATGAAATATGCAGAAATAAAAATCACATTATATATTCCAGATTTCTTCAGCTTTTTCTGTTTGAATGGTGCATGCAGATTTACTAAACTATGCATTAATCCCAAATCAGCAGTTTGGGATTGACTGACTGATTCTGCCTGATGCTTTTTAAAAGGCACTGTGTGGACTTGTTCCTTGACTTTGTGACCATCTTCAGAAAGCTCATGGTCATCCTTGCCTTGAATGAGAAGGTAAGATTTTTTTCGTGGGATTTGCACTTGCAGTACAGCTTGAGGCCTGCAGGATTAACATCTTGTTCACAAGCCCTTGGTCCATTTCAGAATTTTAGTCTTGAAATTATCATTGAGAGGTATATAACTGCAGGACCCCTCCCAAAGCCTGCTTGTCTGTTGGATTATTTGATGTCCTTTAAACTAGGGGTTCCCAACCTTTTGATTTCTTCGATCAGAACACATAGTTAAAAAAATAGGTGTGGTTTGAACATACAGTGGAAACAGCTTATAGTGATCATGGTTATAGTGATGAACCACTTATATGAATCAAGAAGCTTGGGACAGAATCATTCATATACAAATACTGTTTAAATAATTTGCTTATAGTAATCAAGTAGTCCGCTTGCAGTGTTCATTTTGGGTCTTTTTATACATAACAACATATGGAAAACATTTTTTTTTTTACTTGCACACTTTGCCTTGCGGTAACCAGTCTGCCTTTGACTAGCTACCTGGGGCTAATGCTACGTGCACAGAAAGCGTGACGGCAAGAACCCCCGAGCACAATATATATAACAGTAAAATAATAGTACTGTATTATAGCGTATTTGAATTATACCACAGGTCAGTAATTTAATTTGTACAGTACTGTAATGTTAAACAGCTGTACTGTATTTTGAAAGAGACAGTAAATAACGACACTGTCCGTTTTATTACCTTATATTCATGTAATAAATACAGAAATGTCAATTAGAGGGTAATCTGTCTGAGACATAAAGAAAAAGGAAAAAAAATTAACTTTCCACTCCAGAAAAGCCCTTGTGTTGCGTGGCCTAGACTAGGGAGTGGAACCTGCTTTAAACCATGTACAGGCAGTTTTCGAATGACGCAAGTAATGCATCCCATAAACCATTATGTAAGTCAAATTTTACTTAAGTCAGATTTACCTTCCCATACCATTCAAAGATACCTTATAGCAAAAATACACGTAAGAAATACTTACTAATGAACACATATTACATAAATGAAAAGATAAGGTTCAAATTTACTTAAAGTTGTATGTTGTCTTCTTTTGTTAGTGCTTCCGTAAACTCTATGTCTCACAAACATTTTTTGCGTTAGTCTGGATTTTATGTGAGTCGCGTGCTGTTTTCAGTGTCTTGTGATCATATGTCTTAAGAAGAATCAGTTTAAGTATCTGAAAATGTATTTTTAATCTATTGGGTATTAAAGTGTAACATGTTGCATAAATACTAAGTAATCGTACTTAACCAGAGTCCAACATACAATTAGTGTAATTCAGTTTTTCCATATTTGCATTCCTTACATTGCTGCATGTGCTCCACCCTCTGGCTTTCCTTTGTGCTCTGATTGTTGAGGCATATGGCAGAAACAAGGGCAGCTCAAATTAGGTATGGCCTAGCCCTTTGAAAGCATGTTAATTATTTTTAAGTTATATTGTTAAGTGAAAAGTTAATCAAAAAGTGAGTCCTACTCGAAATCCAATCCTGCCTTCAAAGAGAGCAACCAGATTTTCCTACTCTGTGCTAAAAGAAAAAGCGTCGGAAGCTTTAGCCCTCGTACTGTTTCTTTCTACTTCATGTTTCCGGGTGAGACTGTGTGTGTGAGTGTTGTGTTGTGCCCTATGCTGGCTTGTTCCCTGCATTGTGTCCGTAGCTTCTAGGATAGGCCCCAGACCCTGGGACCTTGCATAGGATGAGCAGGAATAGAAAACTGTTGGGTGGATGTTCCAGGGCATCACACTTAAAGAAATCCCACAGTTTTTAATAACCCATAACCTTCCCTTTGGTTCCCCATTCAAATTTTGCTTTGTTTGAAATGGCCCAATACGACTTTCCGTCATACAAATACACTGTGGCATTTTTACTATGTTTTTTTAGTTCTTAAAGGTACTAAAAAGCATTTCTTTCATTTTTTTATTTGAAAAAATTGTTCAGCAGCCCAAGTCACTTATGTAGATGGTGCTGGGGCTACATGGTAGGAATAGTGAGCATCGATTATCTAAGATTAATAATACAGCATATATGTCAAGCTGGCTGCAGTTGAAACATTGTCACGGGTAGTAAAAAAAACCTATAAAATTTGGTGAAAATTGTGAGCCACCAGAAAAGGTCTCCTTAAACTTGCCTGGGCTCCCTCACGATGAAATTCAGCGCTTGGTAGGATTGCCAACTTTCTCAACCCCAAATGAGGGACACTTTCTTGCAGGTGCACGCGCAGAACAGCTGACCAACAATAATGGAAATCGCAAGGTTTCATACTATAAATCTACACATTTCACAGTGTAAAAGGAC
>JAODJU010000088.1:1872811-1889084 GCA_026776725.1 Gnathonemus echidnorhynchus
GAATACGGGACTGGAGCTGCCCCTGAAGGGACAAATCAAAATCACCCATATTTCAGGATGTCCCGGACAATTCGGGATGGTTGGCAACCCTAGCGCTTGACAACCCATGAGATTTGTATCCTGTGACTGTGAGCTATCCTGTGAAAATGAACTAAAAATGGGCAAATATAAGAGAAATATATATATTATATAATATATAACCATGAAATATATGTAAGAGCATGAAAAATGAAATTTCAATTACAGATGAACTTATTGATTAATCCCCAAAATATTTTGCAGACCATGATTTTTAGCTACCGTACTGCCCAATAAGCCAACTGCAGTGTGTTTGGAATACAGATCATGCTCTTGTGGGTACCATTAAGTAAGCTTGCAGCATAATCCCACGGGTTATCTGGCAGAGATCGAACTTCAAAACTTTCCAATCTGTTTCCAGTCAGACTGAAATCGATAGGGCAATTTGGTTGGGCAGATCTTTGCGCTGAGATGAGATATATTTTATTAATCCCTAAGGGAGACTACTGACTTGCCAGTGCAGCTAAAACGGTACAATCCCAGGCAATTATAGAATGAGACAGTAGAGAAAAATATATGAGGAAGAGCTCTAGAGAGAGCTTTAAGGCAAAGAACATCAGAAATCTGGAAATTATACTCTGAACGGTGAAAATGTCTGATATGTTCAGAAACATACTGAAAAAGTACAGAACTCCATTAAGGATTCAAAAAAACCCTGGAGCTGTTGGAGGTGAGCATAGCTGCCCTCACACAATATTATCATGCTCAGTTTTTCATCGGAATCATTCGTTTGAAGCTCAGATTGTCCAGGATAACTGAGTGGACATGGTCCCTAACTGCTTTATGTGCTAAGAGTTATTTCTGGGGAAACTAGTTGCTAGTCGTCAGTGGACTTTCAGCTTCCTACCCACGTTAGGGGTGTCAGAGTCCACTCTGGAAAGGTGGCTGTATGCTTCAGGCGACGTCCAGGCAGAAAGGAAAATGACACGTCAGCGAGAACAATCTGCTGCGTGCTTAAAATGACGCCACAAGCCTGGAGGGCGCAGGATGTTTCCGGTGCAGCAGACCCGCATACGGAGCAAGTCACTTTTATAAAGGAGATGACGGCCCTTTTAAAATGGACGTCTCTCTCTCTTTATTAACAGCCACGATTGCTTTAATACTCGCAGTCGCACAAACAGGGCAGCCGACAATTCGCACGACACGGTCACACGCTAAGGAACACGCTAACTACACAGTTACGACGTTCACTATAAACAGAAATACATATACACATATTAAAATACACATATTGATTGATATTAATCTGCAATATTGAAAGCATGCCAGTAACTTAGTAAATTAGTCCTACCGACCAATCCCACAGTGCCACATTATGCTAGCCAACCGTGGACAGCGGGCGCCATCAGAACAAACAGAAAGATTCCCCGGGTGACCTACACAGGTGGTGCAGCAAAACAGTGATCACTTCTCACAACATCGTATTGTCAAAACAACATCGATGCCATTGATTTTGTCTGTATACGGCCACCTTAACTTCAGTAGCATTTTTCATTATACGTTAAAGATCCAGGGTCCCGATGACTGTTGCCTCATTTTTCTTTATACACATTGACAGTGTTACTTAAACAGTACAGATTACCGTTCAGATGAACGTCAAGGAAGGTGCAGGACTTAATCTGTACCTCAGTGATGATCTCTTTCTCTTAAAATCTGTAAGCTCTTTGGTTTTGCTGATGTTCCTCTGCAGACAGTGGACCTCCAACCCTGAAGACTGACCGGCATTGGTACTTAGAGGAATGTCTGAGCGCTTCTCTTCGATTTAGACCTGAATCTTAAATTAACCCTTGTCAGTTTTGAACTTCGTTGGCTAGAAGTTGGCTTGCAGGGCAGATTTAAGTGGCTTGATAAAATACCATTTACCATTAACTCGGAAGGATCCCGATTTCTGACATGTAAATTGAAACCTAGACAGGTCCCTTTTTATGGCAAATTTTTATGTCTTTCATAGCCGACGTTTGAAATCACAGATTTTTAGTCTAATTGACGTCTGCTTGGACCCTGCTTTCCCTCCCCCTCAAGGAGAACATGAAATGAAGCACAGATCACCTTTCAGAACCCTCAGTAGGGGCAGATGGTCTTTGACAGGATTCAGCCCTATTAGTCAAAGGCATCGTCGACGCCCACAGATCCATCCGTTCAGCTTTATAGCTGTAATGTTTTGAAGGATGGCAGCCGGCTCTTTGCTTTTGATGCGGGGATTAGATGTTCAGTGGAAGTTATCCTTTTTTCCCCCATCCTTTTTTCTTGTGTCATTTTAACAAGGTCCTTTATTGTGGAGACAGTGACTGCTGTGTCCTGAGTGATTTTTTTTTCTCCCTCCCAGAAATATCTGTAGCACTGTGTGTTATGTGGCATTTAGGCTGTGCTGTCTTTGTGTGTTTCTCCACTCATGGTGTGCTCCGTGTGCAGGACAAGAAGAAAGAAAAGAAGTAGAGGAGTTATGAGCAGATGAAGTGGACAGTGAAGACCACGTGTCCTGGATCTTCTGAACTACTTTTAAGAATGCAGCAGGGGAAACCTTGACCAGGAGTAGTATCTTAAATCGCAGTGATGTTTTCACTTTAACATTCAGATAATTATTTAGATTTTGAATAATGATGTAGAGTCTTATTTTTCAGGCAGTTGAATTTTGGCATTTGAGCTGTAATTTTCAGTTTCTTCTGTTGCAGTTTGTTGTGTCGTGAAATGGAATGGGTGGATTTGTATACTTTGTATGGATCATTGCTAAACTGTGGGCAGCACAAGACATCTGATAGAAAATTTTATGTCGTTATTGTTATACTTCATTGCATTTGTTTTTTTTATTTTGTGTACAGTAAAAGATTAGTACCATCAGATACCCCGCCGAACAACTACAATTGAAAAAACAAAGCAAAATACAGAATGAAATCAGGCATTTTGAGCTCTGCATCTTGCCAAGAATTCAGCACAGAAACTGATCTGGTTAATCCTGGCTCTAGGAGACTCAAGAATAGTAACATCTACGTGCCCCAGCATTCACAAATTCCACAATAAGGCATGAAGAAGAGCGTTGCATTGAATCACTGTTTGCTTGCCTGTGGTCAGTCTAAGTAATAGGATTCTTTGAGTTATCATGGCTGGTTTAGCAAGAAAATTATATGAATTAAAACTCTAGGTCTATTACTAATACAGAATCAAGCTGCAATCGTTTATTATAACAGAAGGAACCCATTTGTGTAATCCAATTTCGGTAAGATTCACCTATTCGCACCAGTATAAAAGTTCATGATGTTACTGCCACGATTAAAAAAAATTGTGCGCTGGATACAATTTGGGATACATCATTTCTAACATCTTTGCATCAGTAAAATCCAATTTATTAATGTAGAATAGAGAGTTAAATCATTTTGCTTTTATTAATTTTGCATTATTTATTTAGTTCACAACTGGTGTTATTAATGTTTTCAGGGGTTCTGCTTCCGGACAACAGGAAGGCTCGTGTTTGTAAGCTGAGGTTCGCAAAATCAAGCTTGCTTGTGTCTGAGTTTGGGAAACTAAAATATGGCTCCTGGCTCAGCCGACTTGTAGAGGAATAAAACAGCCGTCCACGTGTTTTTATTTAGAAACTTGTTAGTAATGAGCTGGGTAGAAGTTTATTTGGTTCACTTCAAAGATTTTGATTAAATGCAATATGTTTAGCAGTTATATACATCAAAATTAGATGTATATAAACCAGTAACTGGATACATATTACTTGCTATAATTTTGTAATATTAGCCCATGTTTTGGAATTAACATTGAAATGTTTATTTTGTGACTACTGAAAACTATTGCACGCAAAAGAAAACATGGGAAAGTGCAGAAGAATCTTTAATAATAATTGTTTTTTTTGCTCTGCTATTTTTTTTCTTTTAGATTTAGGCCTGCAGGCGAGTCTTTAGTTTTATTTTGTTGTGTAAATCTTCCCCCTCCACAATGTATTCACCATCACCCCCCTCTCCCATCATATTGCACTCCCCACCAGGTCATAAAATCCGTGAAATCCGACTGTCGCCGCAATTGCTGTTGCTGTGCCGGACCTGTGCCAGCACCTCCTTCTCCATGACACGTCACATCATTAACATACCAAAACACGGGAGGGTCCCGGCCTGGACTGTCCACTAAAGATATCGAGACGGAAGCAGCGGCCAGGGTTAAATAAATAATAAGTAGATGCCCTATGCCTTTATTATTAGAAAAGCAGCAAATAATTTCTGACCAGTAGTTTAATATTTAGATTGATCCCCCCCAGTAAACTGTTTCTCAAGAGCAATCTCTCATCTCCACTCCTCCACTCTCTCAGTGGTTAATTTTCTGCTAGTCTCTCGGCCAAATCTCGCGGGAGTTGGAGGCGTATCATGGCAAATCGCTCTGCGTCGCAATAGGGATGCATCGTATCGCAATACTGATTTCTTCATATGCGTCTTTAACGTATTGGATTGTTGGCAATGCATGGAGATGTCCATCGTATCGAGGTAATCTCTTATTGGAACAAAACAGTGTCTACGGATTGATCTATCTTAAATTTCAGGGTTTCAAATTGTCATTCAGCCTTGAAGCTTAAAGGATTCTTTCCCCAGGGTCGGCGTCATTGGGCGGGCATTCATCCTCCCACTCAAATTCCACCCACCTGTCTGTAATTGTATTTTTTAATGAAGGCATTCATCCTATAACATGTCCTATCTCTGACAGATACATGGCTACGGATCGTCTACTTACCCAATGATCCCCCCAACCCAATCGACAATTGTTACCGTCGTCACTGCTGCTCATCGCCCCCACCCCTGTCAAATTTTCTCTGCCGCCAACACTGCCCCCCCCCCAAAATATTTTTTACTCTTGAACGAAAATCTAAGCTGGGGGTATAGCAGTAACCAGTTCTGTCCAGCTGGTGTCACTGTTGTATACCTTTGAATTGCATGGCTTACTGCTTCTCTTGCTTAATTGAAGGAAAGATTCTTGTGTATCTTTTATCATGACTTAAAGATTTAAAATCTTTTTCTTTTGTCTCTTAATGAGGATGTCTGAATTACTTGTATGCCTTTGCCAGTGCTTTGAACTTTGTTGTGAGAAATGTTCTTGCTGTGAATTTCTGACATGTGCCGGCCCTTTAAGGCTTTAATATCGATGTTTAAACCTGGGGTCGACCTGACAGGAAAGGTCAGACATCTTCATTCCTGTTTCATTTTATGTTCCTTGCAGGGAGTGAAAAATGTCCCCTCTGATCTGTGAGAGAGCCATGCTTAAGACCTGCCTGCCTTGGTAGACCTTTGCAGAAATTACTGCTGCCTTTCTCTGTGTTGCTTTTTTTACCCTCAAGGTGTTTGTGACGATTGCTGGTGGTACAATCGTGTTGAGAAAATAACATGTAGTAACAGACTTGCTGTGAGGAGTGTAATATTTTTTTCTCCCCTGAACAATTCTGGAGAAAAATGTTTCTGAAGTAGAACAGAAGTACTAAGTGCAGTGAGATGAGGGCAGAAGGAGTGCTGGTCTCTGTGTGAACCCACTCTCACTGTATGTGCTGTGTAACCCCCCCCCCCATACCATGCTGTAGTGTCGTATTTACCCCCCTCCCCTGCCACCCATGTCCATCTCCTCCTTTTTTTCTTATTTCTTGGTGTTCCAAGTTTTAGACAGAAGCACCTGATCTAAGATGTGAAAATGGCTTTTTTCCAATACAATCCATCGGAAGGGCCGCAGCCTTGTCTCATGTTTACTGCAGTTCTGTCGACATCAAAAGGTGACATATCAAATGAGTTTCCCTCCCTTTCATTGGGAAAGTAGTCTTTATTAATTAGTGCCAACAAGATCAGTTTACCGATTTGTGCTTCACTAATTTTGGGAGAAAGGGAGGAAAGAATGTTAATACCGTGAAAGATAAATTTTGGAACTGCCATTTACATAAAGCAAGACTGTAGAACTGAAATTTGTTAAATAAACTGAATAAGTGACGGTTGTTGTGTAAACGTCGTTTTGTGCAAAGCTCATCTCTCCTCCGCATGTTTTCAGCCTCTGTGTAGGAAAACACTCCCAAAGTCTGCAGTGTCATTACTACTTGATGTATGCAATTCCTCCTGTACCCCGATCTTTCTTTAAGCTGAAGCATTCATTTGCTTTCCAAGTTGTTTGTTCAGTGCTTAAAATGTTATAAAATCAATCTCCCCAATATCAGAATTATAGAGATGCTGGAATGTCACCCAGTGCTACAATAATGCAGAAAACGCTGCTGTGGTTTGCCAAGTAAATGAATGGCAGCCAAGTCTAGTTTGAAATAAATATCAGTTTAATAGCACTCTGAAACTGACAGGCATAAATGTGAAGGGCAGCCCCTATAACCACTGAGGGATTCTGTTACCCACGGTAACACCCCCCCGCACATTTCGCATCTACACATAAGACTAGGATTGCTTTTCAAGTCCGTGGGAGGCAAAGCAAGCAAATTGTTTTGCAAACACTAAATAACTTGTGTCCAAAACATTCACTGCAGTTTTAATGTACCTCTTCCAAATTTACTTAACATTTTATTTCAGGTTCTCAGTAAAGGAATTTCAGGTGTTAAGCTGCATACCCTGCCTGTCACCTTGTTTTAAGAGCAACCATTATGTACAACTTGTTGGGGTTTTTTGGGCACAAACTATTGCTAAGCACCGTGCAATTTGGAAAACTTTATCTTTGACTGAAAACTTACATTTCATTCAGTTTGTTTCAGTGACTAGCGCTGATTTGCAGAGCAACACTGTCCCTGTTTAATAAATGGTCCAAAATCTGATTTAAGATAATGTAATTCAGATGATAAAGTACAGAAGTGGAGTTGTTTAATGAACCGCATAAGACTGGATGGGAGAGAGCGGCAGCAGCTGTGGAAAAACAGTGACATTTGTGTTCATGCATTCCTACCCTAACAACAGGCCCTCCTGTCTCCATTTGTGCTGAGTCCCTCTTAAGGGGTGACTGCATTATATAAATACATACAGAAAGTAAATGTACCCAAGACAAGAAAGCTAGACCACACTGCAGCCCCCACCACCCCATTCTACCCCTCGCAATCACAGAGGGGCAGATAGGGTGGCGGCGACCATCGAAGCAAGCTGGAGGAGGGGGGGGCCCGGTGGGTGGAGCCAGGATGCAATAGAGGCGCGGGGAGGGCGGGGTCCGTTGCAGAGAGGAGTGTTACAGCAGCTGATGCAGACTGAACCCATGTGTCCCGGAGAGCAGAAAGACTGATAGCCAGCAGACACAATGAGGCAGGTGGTGAAAGAGGCACAGGCCTTCCTGTAGGACACACCTGAGACCGCAGCACAATGGGGAAGAACAGCCATTACTACACAGAGTTTACATATCTACACACATTCCAGAAACCGTAGTTAGAGAAATGGCTCCGAGATGCTGTCAGTTCTCAATGGGCCATAACAGGAAATAGTGACAGAAAATCTAAGAGGGTCAAAAAGTGTCGAAATTAGACATGTAAAATTGCCTGGCGTCTCAAGCCCTAGAGAAGCCACCTCGAGATGTTATTCCTGCCTTTACAAAATGCAAAGTTCAAAGGATAACAGAGGCACTGTGCACAGAGGGGCAGATCTAATGAAACTGACGATTTTTTGCAGGTACTCTTTGAAATCATTTTATGTGCATGAACAGCACACTACCCTAACAAGATACATCATTATGAAACTGTTCTTCGGTTAACAAAAGACCTTATTTAGAAATACATTCTGAGATATCAAATGTTCCAATAGCCCCTGCTCTGTGTTTGTTGGTTGCATGTTCGCCCCGTGTTAATGCTGCTCTCCTCCAAGTATTCCACTTTCCTCCCACAGTGCAAAGACGCGCAGTTCGGTGAATTGGAGCCTTGAAATTTCTTATGCTGTGTGACTGTGTTTGCGCTGTGATGGAGTGCCATCTGGTTCAGGGTCTCTGCCTTACTGCCTGGGAAACTCTCCAGGACCTTCGTGACCTTGTGACTGGATAAGCTGGAGGATGGATGGCTGACAGTATCTTCTCTTATGTGAGTTATATATTTTTAAGGATTCTTATTTACGTGTTGATGTTCAGGCTGCACTTGTATGCTATTGTGATGCTCGAAGGTTAGCTTTGAGTAGCTATCCGCAGGCCACGTGTTAAGTGCCCCGTATGTCGTTTGTAACCTTAAGCAAACTGGCTTCCCCAGATATGGAGTAAATTCTGGCAAAGTGTGAATTGCAGTAAAAATGTTATACCCATGGCTGTCTCATGAATCATTCCCCTTACAAACATTACTCAGGGCTGTGAAATGTGCTGTATTACCATGGTGCTCACAGTCAGACAGACTGATCCCAGTTCATTCCCAGTGCAATATGGCCTGGGTATGCTACGTTAAGCTTAGCTGAAGGATGTGGGGCTTCCCTCACCGTTGGCCATCACCATGACCTCCTTCTGGCAGGCGTTCTGGATGTTTGCAGTGCAGTTGACAATGAAGTGCGGGGCTGAGCAGTCGTCCTCTAGAGGGCTCTCCTCACAGTGGTAGCACTGCATCTGCAAAGGCCACACTGATGGACACAGACGAAGGTTTAACCCTTTCAGGCTCAAATTAAGTTTTAGTAACAGGAAAAATCTGATATTTGGGGAAAATTATCATGAGTAAAAAAAAACTCATAAAATATGTATGTGGGGTAATAAGGTAGTTAGTTTTTAACTGTTGCAAATCAGCAACGCCTGCCTTGAGAGGGTTAAAATGACAAACGATGACACAGGAGCTGGCCAGGGCATGACACTTAACCCCATTTCACCCAGTAGGAGGCAGTTTCTGGAAACACAGGACCAATGATCATGCTTAGAATGTGCACTGGACCTAGTGATGGAGGGGTGGAAAGACCGTTAATTTCAGTTCCCCTATTTCAAAGGGACAGAAATTTTATTTCAGCTGAACAATTTATGCTCTATGTTTCTTTTATGTTCTCATAATCTTTGAAAATGAGAAAATAGCGCAGTGTTGAGCAGCTTATTGCCTAACCCCATTTGGTCAGTCTAATAGCTTCTCCATAAAACTGACAGCATAGCTCATGGCCAGAGGGCGCCCCAGCCCAGGGACAGCCGCTCCTGAGATATAGCTGATAATCACTGCAAAGGCTCTGGGCTCCTCTGGAGTGTTAGATTAATGTTAATCAGGACTACAGTCCGAGGAGACGAGTGTCAGGAAACGGAGCCAAGACACTGTGGTGTCATACAGTCTGCCGTTCGAACTGGGTACAATTATTAGAAAAAAGACGTCTATCAAAGCAGTGTGTGTGTAAAGGCATCTCTCTCTGTGTATGTCTCAAATTCATTGCGGAACATATTTTAAATGCATTAAGAATTTAAATGCCCCATAAGCAAGAAAAATAGCTCAACTATACCTGAGCTGAAACTGCATTCACAAAGTAGCTAGACTATCAGACGGTCCATTTTCCTGTCGCTGTCATCAAGCTGAGCCTAATGAAATGCACAGTTAAACTAAAGCATATATGCGCTTCCTTGGATATATTTTACGGTGTTCTTTCCAGTTGGCTTCTTCATCTGAACCGAGCTAAAGACTGAATATAAGGATCCATTACAATCTTACCAAACAGGGGGAGCATAAATCACTAATACTTCCATTGCTGAGTGATGTTACATCCAATTTTCATGACATAAATAAAACCTAAATTAAATGTTTCTATTGTTCTCTTTTTTACCCTTCAAATGTATATTGGCAATTCGGACATTTTTGTGATTTAATTAGCTCCTTCAACTGACCTAATATTTTGTTTAGTCTTATTTAAGTATTATAAACACGGGATTAGAAAACAAGAACAAATCACACCTGCTCTCTAAAAGGACCTGTGGCTTATAAATGTGGATTAACGCGACTAATGAATATGTTTTTAACAAACTAATCCATCCAAATCCGCCAAGGTTGACAAGCGTATTTTTACAGCAAGCACAATAGCATATAAAGATTATGTTGTATATATGATTAAAAGGCTATCTGGAATTTTTAATATACTGCCTTCATGTACTTACCCTCGGAGCGTCTGTGTTTCTGATATAGTGCTGGTGATGGTAAAATTAGCCACATTATTTCCAAAGAACAGAAAAACAAAACGAAAACTGAAAAGACTGTCATTCACCGCCACTAGCGATTAGTCGTGCATCAGTAATGGCAGCATGAGTTGCGTAAAAACGCATGGGAAGCAGCCTACCTAACATAACAAAGGTTCGTAAAGCAGACGCATTTTTTAGAATATTAACATAACACAAAAATAAAGACAGGAATACTATATAAGGAAACATATGTTGCCATGTAAATATATCCAAGAGTAACTTTACCAAAAATGGTTAGCTGACGCGTATCTAATAAAATTTAGCGCTGAACCAATTTGGCGTAAATCGGTAGGTCGAACTACGTGAATAACAACGTCAACTTCTTTTGTATCAGGATGTATTTATAAATCCAGTAATAAATGTTACGTTATCGACTGCTTCATTGCAAGAAAATTAAAATGCATTAACGGTATGAAAGAGTCCGACTGTACCTTGGCTGAAAACGCACGCACACAAAGTGGCGTAGATTGTCAGAGCGCGCATTTTCCCATAAACTCCATGAACGGATTCGTTGTCGTTTCCTCCCGAAACACTGGCCATTCGAGTGATCTAGGTCATCCTGGGCGCAAGTTCAGTCACCGATAGCAACTGCAGCGTTAATTGTGCCGGTGGTCACAGACTGAGGCTTTATTACATTTAGTGCGACCTCACAGTTGCAAAGAGCTGCAGATCCTTCACCGACACAGCAGGGACTCGCAGTATCGACGAGTTCACCGCTTACGCTCTCGCCTGTATGTGGGGGACCGATTAAAGGTTCGTTTCTCCATCTCATCAGAGCATCTCCCTGGGAAAGGATCACTTAAATCAAATTAAGCGTTTTCAAAAAGCACACTGATTACCCCCAGCTGCCATGTGAACTACATGTGTGTAGAGTTCAGTGTGTTTGCTCCGGGTGGGTGAATCGCTTCTCCAACGCAGCTAACCGAAGTAGGTTGGACGGCACACGCGGTGACAAGCCAAAGCGATCAAAGTGACAAGCTGTAGAAACAGTCCTGTATCACTGTCACCGGGTCTTTAATTGGTCTCATGTGTTCATCCCAAGGCACTGCATCTTAAATCGCTAGTCGTGACATTGAACACGAGTATGGAATTTTTACATTATTGTTCTGCAGCCACAAGTACATGCATTTTGTTGAACTGAATCACCTTTAATAACAAAGGGTGGTGGGTGGTTATTTCAGAACTTGAAAAAAGACAGGTCGCCTTTCAACACTCAGTACTTCGCTGTGGTATTTGGGCTTGCTTATCTTCTTTCTCGGAATCAATTTGCTTCCCCCGCCGTAATACTTGGAACCTTTCAGGGTCACCCTACCACATTTATATATTTATAAATACTATTGCAAGGCGTCAATTCTTGACCCATATCGAGCCACAGAAATCTATGAAGGCATTTTTTTTACAAGTGGCTTGTGCAGCAATATGGGTCTAATGAATGAACTTTGTTTTAAGAAAATAAGTGAAATGCACGTTATTAAGGAAAGGAATATTTGCAGGTTAAAGGGAAAACACACCAGAAGGCTCAACTTTTAATTGTAATTTGATTAAAAGGTATATCGTCATTGAAAGAACTCATCTATTCATCCATCTTCCAAGCCTTTGTCATGGTTACATAAACACACACAACATTTGGAGAATGAGTGAAACTGCACACAGAGAATGGAAGCAGGGTTCGAATCCCTAACCCTGTGTGTGGCTGGTACCCACTGAGTCACCAGTCACAAGAAGCCAATTTAATCATGTTAACTGTCATGTAATTTGCATATTAAGTAATTTTACAAACATTTTTTGACCTTGGCCAGTGGAGTGATCCTTAGGACAGATAACTTAAATTAAAATGGTCAAATTTAATTGACAAAAAATATTTTTTTGATGTTTATCACATCACCCAGATGATTTTCTTGTGCTAAAATTGACATGGCGATGACTCAAAAGTCATCTTGGCTTAAAGGCACAGGGCACGCGTCGCGTTTCAGAGCCAGAAGGAATTAGGCACAGCTGGTCATTAGGCAGCAGATCATGAAGCTCTTTGTTCCGCAGAGTGTGTCAGTAATGCTAGTCTGAGATAACAGACTTAATTATGCATCCCAGGTTTTAAAAACAAAGGACAGGTGTCTCCTTATATAGTCGCTATGCTTCTCATACAGCCGTGTAAAAAACTGAGACCACAACACACTTTTTTGTTTCACTCATTTTTCTATTTATGGCTGTGCGTCTGTGAATAATACATTTTTTTTTTGCAAACTGCAGCCTGGTTCTTCTCTGTTTCTCATTAATGAAGAGCTTCTTCCTTGCTTTACGGGACTTCAGTCCTGCTTCTAGGAGCCTGATGTAAACTATCCTAGCAGTGCACTTCACACCTGCACTTAATGTTTGCCGTTCCATTTGAAAGTCACTTGATCATCCTCCAGTTCATGAGAAACTCTTGCATAAGTTAACAGTCATCTCTGGCATCAGAAAATTGCTTCTGCCCTCTACATGGCTGGCTTCTGGCCGTTCCCAGTGTCTCCTGCTTCACCTTGTTCTTATGTACTGCTGTCTTAGACATTTTGAACTTGGAAGCAACCTGCTGCCAGCAGAACCACGATTAAGCCAGGATTTAAAAATACAGATTTAAAAATATATTTTTTTCCACAGCTATACACTAATTCTCCTCATTCTGCTACATTCTTAACAGCCTTAATACTTTGATCATCAAAAAAAAAAACATGTCAGAAAGTCTATAAACTCACAGTCCTCTGCAATTTCCTCCAATTGAACATTCAGTTGGACGGCACTCTCAGCTAGAGTTAAGTGTCTTCGTACAGATCACTGAATATTGTACACAGTGTCCTGTTATTAGAGGATCAGATACAGCAATAACCAGGAACGTGATGCCCGTTCCTGACACCGTGAATCTGTAAAAATCCACAGCTCGCATCTTGACTTAGAGGACCGGCGCAGAGATGAAGATAAACTTGTCACCCCTTGTGATCCCTGCGGCCCATCGCCACCCTCCCACACCCCGCAGCATTAAGCAGCTTCCTCTGTACTCATCGATTTCATCCCTGCCTGACGTTAAACGCGGCATCGCCTCCTCATGCTGTCTCTGGAAGAGTTTCCTCTTCGGGCTTCAGACGGCGACGTCTCCTAACTGCCGAACGTGAGCATTAAAGGCAAATAAAACAATTCAAAATGATAATTACAGCTCTGCTTAGAGCTCATTTTCCCCCTCAAGGAGATACAAATGGAGTCGTCTATCGACTAGAATGATTCTCTTTCCTGGTTTTTTCACCCAGACTGGATCCATCTTACAGCTTTGCAAGAACTCCAGTGCTTCAGCAGTTCTTAAAAAGAGATTTAATACATTTAATTAAGAAAGTGGGGGGAAATAAAATGAGATAGAATTGATTACCTGACAGCAGATGATGAAATGATTAAACATCGGACATCGGTCATCGTTTGTCCTGGGAGGTTCATGTCTACTTGTAAGAAACCAAATATTCAGTTTTAGCCGGGGAGCAGAAAACTGTACATTTAATCATTCTGGATAACAACACATCTTAACCAAATTAAATGTTAATAGGGTAAAATGCAGCTGTTTTGCTAGGTAATTCTACATAAATTTAATAAATGAATTTGTATATACCCAAGATTTCTGTGGTGAGAAACTGCAGACAATTTGTTTGCCTATTAGTTCACTGATTCTTCAATTTGGTTATTTGGTTTCCTGCTTATGGACTAAAACGTCATAAGATTTCTGGTATGAATTTCTGCATGTATGGCAGAGGTGGTCCCAGCCGAGGTGAGCATCACCACTGGCGCCCTCTGGCTGAGGCCACGTGGCCTTTGACTGGCATTCCCCCACGCCACCTATAGGATTGACCAGCCCTGACTCTCCTGTTCATTTTCCACAAGGAAATTAAGGATTAGAAATCATCAGGTTGGTTGAAGATGGACATTTTCTGAAATATGAATATTATTAAGCAGAACATAGAAAACCGGCAGGGACGCATTCTGGGTGTGAAATTGTGGACAAAAGTATTGGGAAACCAGGCCGTTACACCTACAGGAACTTTTATGACGTCCCATTCTAAGCCCATAGGCATCAATATGGAGTTGGACCCCTTTGCAGCTGTAACAGCTGCCACTCTTCTGGGGGGGCTTTCCACAGTATATTGGAGTGTGTCTGTCAGAATCTTTGCCCATTCATCCAGAAGAGCATTTTTGAGGTCAGGCACTGATGTTGGACATGAAGGCCTGGCTTACAGTCTCTGTTCTGGGTCATCCCAAAGGTGCTCGATGGGGTTGAGGTCAGGGCTCTGCGTGGGCCAATCAAATTCTTCCACACCAAACTCACCCAACTGTGTGTTTATGGACCTTGCTTTATACACTGGGACACAGTGAAATCAATGATTAAGAGGCATTTCAATGTTTTTATCCATATAGTGTGTGTTAATGGCAATATTTTGGTGGCAGAAGATATACTGGATTCTTTAGGAACTATGTGAATATTATACACGAGGAGAACGTAACAGATTATTTTTACTACACAGGAAATTTCATCTGTCATTAATGTTTATCTAGCCCAAGCGGTCAATCCATTTAGTCATGATGCAAGGGAAGTGGCTGCTAGTTCAACAGCTGAGCCGCCCAACAAATCAGAGAAATACCTTCATGCAGTGCGGAGAACATAAGGAAACACATTTAAGAAAGAGGTGACTCTTTGCACAAGACTGAGAAGAGATATTCCACTGGAAATGCAAGGCGGAGATTCTTTAGCATATACTGCTATACTGCTATACATATACACAATAAGGTGAACCTCATGCATCCAGGCTGTAGACCTCGGACCTTGTTTCCCTGCATTCAAATCCATTCATCTCTGATTAGTCACACAAATGGAGCCCTTTCATACGGAGAAGAACCGCATGAAGTGCCTGGTGGTTTTAGTCTTAAAATCAGGGGAGCCGGAGGTCTCGCCTCAATCTCCTCCATTATGACTTAAAAGGCAACAGGGGACATTATTAAATGAAATTGCAGGGCATATGTAAGAATTACCTTTGGAAATAGCAGGAATACCACACTGAGTGAGAGCGACGGGCTACGCTTCTTATGCTGCTGACCAATCAAAAGCCGCTGGGAGCCACTCCGTCCAGCATCCGGTGCTCAGCCAGCTTGTTCCGGAGAGGCTAACACAAGGTCACTGGTTTTCAACCAGGACTCCATAACCCTGTGGCACAACCACACAGCAGCTTGGAGAGATTTTCAACCCCCCCCCCCCCCTCCTCCAAGGAAGAAAAACAATGGCAGTGAAGATGGATTTCACAACCAAAATTTACCTTTCAGTCACCTGTCACCAGTGCGTCTTTTAAGTCCCAAGCTTAATTTAACATAGAAAACACACACAGCTCTCCTGACAATGACCTCTTTATTTTGGAGAAAACAGAGTTAGAGTCTCTGCACCAAGATTATTATTATTTAAGTTAAAAAATAAAGATCAACAAAATAAAAACACAAGTAACATTCACATTTCAAAACAAATTCCAGAAGTGATAAAATGGATGGAAGCCTGATTTGTATAACATGTTACAAAATAAACAATAACAAACAACAACAACAACACAATAATAATAACAATAATAATAATAACAATAATAATAATCATCATCATAAAAAAGAATGCTTTAAACACATTGGCAGTATTGGCTTCAATCTTTTATAGGCTGCCCAATGCTTAATGGGTAATTGTATTGAAATCTGCGCATCAATGCAGATGTAAATAATTCGATGAGATCTCCCACTTTCCTGAGGCGACTCCATTGTGAATGAAACACTCAGATAAATGGCTCTCGTGGCAGAGCAGAGTGCAGGCATTTGTGTTGTGTGTCTCCTGCAGCTAAACGGTAGCGCACTTCCAGGACAGGCTGCTCTGAACGAAGTGTGTCTGGATGCCAGTCATGCCTAGATGAAGCTGTAAAGTGTGTGTGTGTGTGTGTGTGTGTGTGTGCGTGTGTGTGTGCGAGAGAACACACTGTATAAACAGTTCTGGTGACCGTCTGCTTCCTCCGGCTGGAATTTTAGCCAGGCCAGTTTGTCCGTCTTCAGAAAGTCT
>JAODJU010000088.1:1899003-1909037 GCA_026776725.1 Gnathonemus echidnorhynchus
CCCCCCCCCCAAAAAAAAAAAAACGAGTGTCTGTGTGCGTGAGCAGATTTTGCGTTTCGTTCAAATATTCTGCTTCCCTTCCATGGTTCAGAAACACGCAGTTCGGGTAAATTGGGCCTCTCTGAATCTCCCAGAGTACGACAGTGTATGTCACCTGCCGCCCCATGCAAGGTGTCCCACAGCCCGGTGCACTGCACTGCACTGCACTGCCTCCTGGTCTGGGATACGGACGCAATACGGATGGATGCTAAATGCAGTCTGAATGTGTCTAGTTTAAATGCTGTATTCAAATGCCTGCGACAGACTCGGGTCTCTTTCTCATCTCCAGGGACTTCGAGGAATTTTAATACGGTGCAGAAGAAAGCAGGTGGCCCAGCCTTCAGAAAGGGGAGAGTGTCACTGCAGAGTGCTTTAAAGACAGATTCACTGACACCATCCAAAGGATGACAAAGACCATAAAACAGGGGAGCCACAAAAAATCATTTCAATTATCCGTTTACCGAGGCTTTCATCATCAGTATAGTTCCACTGCACAAATTGTGCAAGTATCTATCCCAGCACAGAGGAGTATATATCATTTTTTAGTTTTCTGACATCTGAAGCTGTAATTGACAGCCAATCTGGAACTGCGGCACCATCATTTCCATTTATTTGCATTTTACATTTAGCCACAAGCATAATGGCCAGCGCGGAAAGGAAGTTAAACTATAAAAAAGCATCCTGAGACTAATGACCAGAGTTGTTTTTCTGTTTACTTTTTTTTTATTTTTAAAAGCAATTAGCTGTATTCATTTGAGCCTTTTGTCCAGGATATTTTTTAAATGGCGCACGCCTTCTGTTCAGCTGTAAAAATGAACATTTGCTCTCTGACTACATTGTGGGCTGCACTTGGGGACCACAAGTGGGAAGCAGTACGTTGGCTAAGACCAGATTAGTGACATTAAGGCCCCTGGTTATGGATGCAGAAACAGCCTCGCTGTTGTACCTTCAAGCGGGACACTAAACAGACAAATCACGCAGCGGCAGCCATCTTCACTAGCGGGAAAACCTTCCACTTTCCGAAACCCTTTTAAAGAACTACACTGATATTTCATTAACTCAAAGACAAGCCTCTGACATATTTATTCAGCAAAATGTGACATTTACATTTTATTTAGCAGATGCTTTTATCTAAAGCAAGACACGCACAAATATTTTTTAGAAAGCAGGGTCAGACTATCCCTATAGCAACTGGGGGGGTTAAGGGCTTTACAAAAGGGCGAAATCACTCGCTGGCTGCGGGATGTAACCAGTGACCTTCCAGTCATAGACACTAAGTTCTAAGCCACTGAGCCACGCACAGCCCCCAAAGGAACGGCATGGAAGAGCCTTCCATTATACAGGCACACACACAGACACACAGACACACAGTCACACAGACACACAGAGCTGGAGATTCTCACCTGCTGTCCAGTGCTGAACTGGCTGTGCAGTTTCTGATGAAAGAACTCTGTCAAGGTCCGGTTCTGCCTCTCCAGATCAAACACCCGCATTTTCAGCTTAATGCACTCTTCTCGCAGGTCCTAGTACGCATGCACACAAATAAATATTTTTTAAAAAGTTATTGAAGAGAAAAGAGACCCTTCTCCACATCTGGAGCAGCTAACATTTGTAAATCTGAAGAGTCTGCGGAAGATCTAATGCTTTGTGTATTGATTGGTAAGAATTTAACCATTGAACATGCTTTATTTGCCATTTGCATAAGTAAAGCTTCTCCTTGCTGACCCCATCTTGCCATCAATAGTTGGGGGTAACAGCACAAGGTCAGCTAACGTTCAGCATCCCAGGAACTGGGGGTTAAGGACCTTGCTCAAGGGACCATGGAAATGCGACTTGTCTGCCGAGGCTGGGGCTCGAACCAGTGACCTTCTGATCACAGACTTAGCCTGCTGAGTCACTCACTGGTCCCAAAAATAACTGATGCTTTATTGATCCTCGTTGGGAAATTCTCTTTATGCCTCCCCCAACTTGCTCACCCCTAACCTGCCACGAGGGGCAGCCACCTGTTGCGGCACACAGGAAGCTGGGGATTGAGGGCCTCGTTCAAGGACCCGCAGATGTGCCGAGGCCAGGCTCAAACTGGCGACCTTCCGATCACAGGCACAGAGGCTTTGCCTACTGGGCCACACCCTGCCCTGTTTGTTTGGACACTCAAACACGCGACACGGCGGCGTTTTAAACCCGCTCAACACAAACAACCACATACTGGCCAGCACTATGGCATGCATCATGCATCATGAGAAAGGATTAAGCTACAGAAAGAGCTGCCAGGCTGGATTTTTCACCCTCAGATGAAGGATAAACTCTCTCACAGAATAGCGCTCCTCACCTTTTGGTTGAGCAGGGCTTGTACGACATGGTTGGCCACCTTTAAAACAACAAAGACACACGGAGATGTATTGGAAACACCATTAATACACAGAAGGAAAGTAATGATCTTTTACCAGAGTTAACAAGGCTGATTAGATGCATTACCAACTCTGCATTGGGTTCACTCACATCACCTATTGCACACTTACTTCATCCAAGCACCTTTCATATGCCTCCCTCTGGCTCTCGTTTGCTAAAGCTAATGCAGAGTTTTCTGCCTGTGAAGGACGGGGAGGGAGAAAAATCAATAGTTTTTATTAAAGACATTTTACGGTTTATATATTAAGCAGATGCTTTCATCCAAAGCGGCATACATTTTTTTTTTTTTCTTTTTGAGAAAGTAGGAC
Source organism: Gnathonemus echidnorhynchus (assembly GCA_026776725.1). Classification (NCBI taxonomy): domain Eukaryota; kingdom Metazoa; phylum Chordata; class Actinopteri; order Osteoglossiformes; family Mormyridae; genus Gnathonemus; species Gnathonemus echidnorhynchus. Next base: position 1,901,760 of record JAODJU010000088.1, read on the forward strand.
AGTCCTTGGAACGACTGAAGTTAAGGACCTTGCTCAAGGGCCCAATGGTGAAATGATTCTGCCGACCCTGGGATCTGAATCAACGACCTTCTGTTTAATGACATTTTCAGCAGTCATTAATCTGGGTTACTTCCAAAAGCTGTTTTCATTGGGTGAGACCAAGATTCCCCTGGACATTCGGACCTAGAATTTGTATGGATTGATTAAGATAATTTGAGAGGGAACCGTAGGTGGAATTGAGGAATGTCTTTGCAGCATTGAGCATGTCGTACTTGGAGAGAAAACAGTTTTCCCAACCCTCAAAACAGGTGTGAGTCACTGCTCTCACCTGGCACACAAAGAGCCGAGTCTTTAAGCAAAAATTAAATAGCAGTCAATCCCAGAGGCAACCATAACACAAATTCAGGACAATTTTTTCAAATATTCAAAATAGAAAGAGCAGGGCTAGATAACACACGGACCCCTTTCCACAGCAAAGTCCAGGTTCGAGCAGAGTAATGGCACGATTTTTTCAAATGTCTAACTGCACACATTCACTTTTCCATTCACTTATCTTTGAATTTTTCTAGAATGCTTGAAATCAAATAAAATAAAAGCTACTGAGAGCAAACATTTTTTAGAAAGATAGACAAGCCAATTAGACTCTGATGTTCAGCTTGAGTTGACGGCCACAAAGTCAAAGGACTTTAAGCCGAACACTCAATGATTGTAATCTTGTTGAGGATTAAATTGTATTTGTGGATCAAGGTTTGCTGAAGACAGAGCAGAATGGGCTGCAATGAGGATGTAAATGACGCCTGTGAACCTTCATCTAAAATAACAAACCAGAGAGAGAAGCAACGTGGGATGTATGTCCGCCCAAAAGACACGGTGGCGTCAGGAGGCTGCAGACGGTTTGGGGGGGGGGATTCCTCTCGTCATTCACACTTTGGCAGAGGGTTGTATAAATTTGAACTCAAATTCAATACAGCATTTTTTCGTAACGCTACACAGTTCAGTGGACAAGTGTGAAAAATGTGAAATGTACACCACTTGAGTATAAATAAGAATATGATTAAAATGAAATAGACATTAAGAACCCGCTGAGGGCAGGGGACGGTACTTAACCTAATCAAGGTCAAACAGAGACGTTCTGTTAGTAACTCATGTTAGGCTAGATCTTTTTAAATCAAACTCTCACCATCTTTCACTTAGGGAACCTAAAAAAACTTTTTAAAAAAGGACTACCAAGCAACTACTATAAAATACATCATGTTGACAGACAGACAGACATCATGCAACTTACTAGTTCAAAAGGTTTTGAACCAAGAGACCATAGAAACATTTTGGGAAATTTGATGAAATGAATTGTCGATACTCTCATACATACTATGCAATGCATGTTACAAAACCTCTGGCACCACCCCACAGCAAATTAAAAAAAAACAAAATAAAATTCCTAGTTGATTTCTTTGCTATTGATTACAAAAACCCAAAAGGCAAGTAGTACCCAACCTCACGAGTGGGTGGAACAATACTGGCAGCGAAAAAACTAAATACAGACAGGATAAATCTCATTAACTGTATGTCCAACAACAAAGAAAGCCTTTAGGCAACGAAAAAAAGGACACAGGTTTTCATTTCAGTACTGCTAGATCGAGATGTGCTAACCAAAAGGATCTCTGATGTATGGCCTCACTGTGTACAAGTTAAATGTCTTATCCGTGCATATACTTACTGCTGAGAAATGTAAATGATAAAATGTATAGTTCAACTATATACAAAAAGAGAGACAGAATGTAGGAAATCTGGACTCTACCTTTAATTTATGCCCTATAACTAACGATGGTTTCCAGATAATGACTGTAAAGCCATAGTGCCACAGATATTTTTAAATCAAGACATGTTCAGTTTGTTTTATAGCGAAACACCCCTATAATGAAACACCCCTATAATGCATTCGGCTTATTAAATTTGCTCCAACTACCTCTGCTTTTAAATCTAGGCTTAAAACTTATCTGTTCCCGATAGCCTTTCCAGACTTTTAAAGTTATTTCTTTTGTTTGTCTTTTGTTGCTGTTTTGTCGTTTTTCATTGTTTTTTATGATTCTTTTATGATTCTTGTACAGCACTTTGGTGCAGAGGTACAACTGCTGTAAATGTGCTATAAAAAATAAACTTGACTTGACTTGACTAATAGTCTGCAGAGGAGGGAGCCGTAAATCCGCCACTATCCTTGCATGAAGCCTTTTCCGTGACGTTTGATTGGGCGTGAAGCCTTTTCCGTGACGTTTGATTGGGCGTGAAGCCTTTTCCGTGACGTTTGATTGGGCGTGATTGGCTTTGATTGCTAATCGAAATGACACAAAGCAAAAATGACAGTCAAGACGATTGCTCAAAAAATTGCCTTGAACCATCTTTTTAATTAAAGAGAATCATTTAAAAATAAGAAAAAAATACCCCTATTCAAAAAAACAGCACACACTATGCTGAAATCTTAATTTAGACTCACCTCTTTGTATGAAAAACATTTTATATTTTAGGAAACTTAAACCCCAGCTGGCTATAGTTTGTATTTGCACTCAGTAGCAAAGGCCCTTCGTGAGCAGAGGCGTGGGACGGCGACGTCGCCCAGATCCACATTTACCTCCAGCTCTCTCAGCCTCTCCAGCAGCTCCCTGCTGCTCTCCAGTTCCTCCAGGTATGGCTCAACATCGCCCTCTTCTGACTCCAGTGCCTCATCACAGTCTCTGGGCTCGGTGTCTTCAGACATCTCCACCTGAAACTAAGGCAGCAAACCAACGCCTGCTTGGATCACTGGTATCATTGCTTACATAAGCAACTACTAAAGTAAAAATGAAATAAAACAGGAGCAGCCTGTGAGTTTAATCAAAAAATAGGAAAAGCTTGGCTGATGCAGCTGGATGGTCATAATGCTATTAATTATAATATAATATAAAAAATAAGTGCAATTCTGGTGGTATTTCTTCAACACCAATGGCAGGAGGGCAGAAATGCTTACATTACATTTCAGCTCGGGCAGTAAAATGCTCACCGCTGCCATTCGACCCCTCCCACCCCTGTCATGCTCATTAGTCACTGCATTTTCCAGTGCTGCGTGATACACACACCTGCAGTTACATGCTTACTCACAGGTCCTCTCTGTACTGCCTGGGACAACATAAAGTAAAAATACAATACAATATTAACACAAATACAACTTAGCTAGTAACAAGAGAAGTACCAGAACAAGAAGAATGATAGAATGGCAACAATAACAATCTACACCCTTGGGCTGTACAGGCGATCCTGTACATATATATAGGAAATATTAAACAAACGATGATGCAGAAATAAGGCCTTATGCAGAGTCTTGAGTTGTCCCTGGTAATATTCTCGGACTTGGGCCCGAGGTGTCGTGTGGTTCATGTTAGGCTCCTCCCCCTGAACACCACCTGAATCTTTACTAACAGTTCAGTCACACGGTTCTCTAGACCAGCGGCTCTCAAACCCTTTGTCCAGAGGAGTCCGGAGAAGCACTGCCCTTTCCATACAATGAAATTTGCCTGGGGGGGGTGGGGGGGTGCTGATCCTGGAAGTCGGTCATGTGACCTCCTCTCAGCTACCTGCAGTGTGAGCCCCAGGGGGACACACCCCACAGTGTGAGAGGCTCTCAGGGCCAGTTCAGCAGGACACACTGCGGCTTCTGCAGAGCTACACTGCTGACTAACTGGAAAAGGAAAACAGTCGCGGGTGTGATACAAGAAAAAATAAGTTATTCTTTAGAAAATCTGAATGAGAATTTTCACACCTATGGGTGAGCATTATTTATTATTGCTATAGATGTCTTTCCATTAGGTCATTTCCCAGATATTTCCTAAATAAATTTTGCCTCACACATTCCCTGGATCCAATTTCCTAATTATAAATAATAACAGCAGTTATTAACGTAGTAGCAGTAATTAGACACATCAGGGGTTGCTGGTTGAATGAGCCTGGACAGGTTGCTATAAAGGTGAAACTCTCTTCCGTCGGACTCGGACCACACTGCGGCGAGAGACGGCACCGGGTTCTGGAGACCAATCGCAAGCTACTGCAGGAACTGAGTGCGCAAATCCGGCTTGGGGTCACACGGAACCCAGCAGAACCTGATCAGGCAATTAAGCGAAGCCGTAGGACCTTTTAAGAACCATCCTGGATTTTTATACCAGAGAAGGCATGTCCCAAGAATCAATGTCAACATGCTCAGCCTTGGTCTTCTGCAAACACTAGAGCAGAAGAATATGGTGCCTACTAGTGGCCACAAGGTGTAAAACAAACAACAAATACTATATCAATATAATGGAAGGGGACACTGCTAAAAACAGCTACTTTTGACCGAGGTATGTCCTTGCAGGACTCAGGAGTATAGGGATAGGTAGGAGGTATAAATAGGTCCTAATTTAGAAACATTAAAGGTCCCCTAATGGTTGCGAAGCGCTTTAGCCAATCAATACTCAACAATCCAGCCCATTCTCAGGCCTGAACAAACACTGGCAACAAAGCAGAGAGGCTACCATTCTCATCACATTTCCCCCCCCCGATATTTCCTGAGTTTCAGAGTAAATAAAAAGGACTTACGAGGATCAAAACCAGCCTGGTTATCGATTCATTGGATATCGGGGTGTTTGTGCTATCGACAGACTGCTCACTTTGCTTTCATGAATGGACATGTGTTTTGCATGTTATTATATGACTGAGAGTATCATGTCACGCACAATTTGGTTGATATACATCTTACTGCTTGGCTGCACCCTCAGGTTTCTGTGTGTGTGTGTGTGTACAGCAGTTAGAATGACCCCCACACCTTTGCACCTGGCTTTCCTCAGAATGGAACAGATGGAGGCGGTGATGTCAGCCCTCAGCCAATCTCTCTGCAATCGCTGTCTGACGGGCAACAACCTGCAGGGGAAGAGGAGAAAAAATGAGGATCTTTTTCATTTTCATTTGTCTCACCCCTCTCCTTTCTTGCACCGTGTGCTTCTCCTTAATGAAGACTGCACTGAAAACCTCTTACAGACTGATAAGAACAGGGGGCTGCTGTCCGCGGAGTAACCAGCCTGTCAGGCCACAGGGTGCAAAATCTCTTCCTGCTGCCTGCATTTCGCAGCAAAGTGCCAGGTTTTACCAGACAGAATCCGTACAACAGCCAACTGCATACAAACTGCAAAATCAAGCCAGAAGTCAATGTGCCAAACAAGGGAGCAAACAAACATTAACACCACCCTTTCGTGGTTAATCCACCCCCCTCCCCCTTTTTATGAAACGCCACGCTGGAGAAAACAAAAGGTCAAACACAAAGTCTGTGTAGCATGTAGCCTCAAATCAGCTACAAACCGCTGATAAAATTATACTGATGGATGGAATGATGTCATCCCAGCTGTACTGTACAGTGTCTCCCCGCTATTCTATGAACTCCTAGGTGATTACGGCGACACTGGTCCCCACGTCCCCTGCTGAGGCAGCAGTGTGCTCCTGCTTCGCTCTGACTCAGCAGAGCTGCTGCGTGACACAGCGAGCAGGACTCCACGCCAGGAGACCAGGGCCAGAGAGTGAACCACGTGTCCCGTCGACAGCCCGACACCGACCAGCGGGAGGTAGCCAGACGCGACCATCATGGAAGAGTGTGCTACATTAACAAGGCCAATCAAAGCCACCATCCACCATAAAGAGCGTCTCAAAAAACGGGGAAAAATGTAACAGCAGAGGAAATGCATGATTCATCTATGCATTGTGGTCTGCATTACTGACACTGAGCGACACAAAACCATACCATTGTCACATCATCGGCAAAAACAAATTCTAATTAATTAGACAAAGCAAAAATAAAACACACACACACACACACACACACTCATTTGATTTCATAATGAGAAGAAACACACTAATTACTTTAAACACTGCTGTTAAAAAGGACTGAGTCTCCAGGGTGGAATCAACCACACAAAAAGAAATGAAGGAATTAATTACAAACTGAAACTCCAAGAATGCTATTTAATATATTTTCATTTTGCCGTGACACGTCAGCGTCCTCAGAGCCTCCAACCGCTCCGAGGTTAACCCCACAATGTCCATCGCTTTGGGGTGGGTCGATCACTTCAGATCACAGTGACCCTAAATTACATTATCAGGAAGCACCGTTGTTCCCCGGAAGCACCCCCAGCTGCACAGGGACCCCCCCCCCCCCCCCCCGGGCTGAGTTGCACAGCAGCGACATTTTAACGGCCCCAGGACACGGGAGGAATGTTCATCAATTCACGGGAGCCACAAGAAAGCCAGAATTAGGAGATGAGAAAAATGCAGATGAACAGAATCACAGAAGATAAATGAACAGTGGCCTTAATAGACTAGTATTTTTGGAAGATCGTTGCTGACTCTCCAACACTGTCCAGCTGATCTGCAAAAACGCAGCGTGCTCTGAACTGAATGGAGGTCAGCGGAGGGGGAGCTCCAAGGTCATTCAGGGGCTCTGAGGCACAAACACACCAACCTGGAGTCGAAGTCAAGGCACATTCACAACGTCTTTAGCCGTGCCGTGCATTGGGGTGGGGGTCCAGGAAGGGGCCAGGGGGAGGACTCATGCAAGGAGAGTTAGGATCACCTGTCTGCATTCCTCAGAAGCCTCACAATGCTGCATTCTCCAAAACTGTCTGGGAAAAACATCACATTTACATCCACGTCACACTACAGTTAAAACCTCCACTTTAAGGAAGCCGGCTCTAACCCATCGTGGGGCTGTCATTTTAAAGTTTGATGCATCTCATACAGAATCATGACATCCAGAACTAATGGTGGCAAAATGGCTCACACTTCACTGATTAGGAAATTAAGTTCAAATTAGTCAATATAATTAGTTTGAAATGATTGGTTGATTCCATTATAAACAATTTGATTCAGCTAAAAGCTGTGAAAGTCACAGTGTCAGATTTAATGCACAGCTGTGCAAAATTTTGTTTGATCAGTGTGAAAATGCATGAAATCATGGGCCACAAACAACGTCGTGGTGATGAGAGCGGATTAATGTCTTCACATTTATAACTCAGGATACCTTTTACATGGATTTAAAAATAATACTAATAGTTTGAAATGACATATAACAACAATTTGGGATTGACATTTATCATCATGGGGGTAAAATCACAAGTTGCAGCTTTTATCATTAAAAAAAAATGTCACTAAAAATCTTTTTCCTCTTTCTGTACGTATTTGGAACTGAAGTGATATAATGATATACAATTCAAAACAAACCTTTTAGCTAGA
>JAODJU010000088.1:1922766-1980266 GCA_026776725.1 Gnathonemus echidnorhynchus
GTGAATGTGTATGTAACGGACCTGCATCCCACCCAAGGTGCACCACAGCCTTACCTGGGACAGACTCCAAAGCCAACCCCCTGCCTCCCATGACATTGACTATGATAGGAAACGGCTATCACTGTACATCACACAGTTTAATACCTGAAGTAATTTAGGACATCCAATAGGACCTGGACCAGTAATGTTACGCCCCGTGCTTTCTTTTCAGGCTAAGCATATACTTCAGTTTAACAAAAATTTCATACAGTGCTTATTTACATATGCGGTACTGGCAAGTTTAAACAAAACTCCCTTTCTTCTCTGAAACACCAGCATTACATAACGATGTGCAAATAACATTTAGAACTAACAGTTAAAGGGACATGGCAGTAGATCCAGAATTTTGAAGAAAGAAAATGGGTGAAACATGATGTTAAATGGAGAACATCTGCTGGATTTGCAGCTCAAAACAAATCAGGCATCTGGCACACAAAGTTGATTTAATAAATGACACGTTGGCACATCTGCCTGCACATGAGTAAACACACAAATAAAACAAATATGCTCTAACAACTAACTCACAAAAAACAGACAGGCCTGTTCCAAAGGCTGTGTTTATTAAGTGGACTACACCTTAATTTATGATTTTGCTGCAGTGTTTTCTGCTGCGGATGGTGCAGTTTGCAGATAACACTGCTTTTATTCGCATTAAAGGAGCCGAAATGCGGATCCAGCGCAACTGTATAATATATTGCAGCATTCCTAATAAGACAAAAACCCTTCACACCTGTTAGCTACGATTCCCATCTTCGATACCTGGCAGCTTTTTCTTATTCGCCTTCCCTGCCGTCGTGATTCAGAAGAGCTAGGATGCGGTTTTAGACAGCATATTTGCAGGATATATTTCTCAGCATAATGGCAGAATTGTGCTGCCAACAAACACAGCGGATGATGACAGATGAGACGGCGAAGACGGTCCAAGTCAGATTTCATATCTCTTCCTGTACATTTTTTTTATCACCATACAAAACAGAAACTATTTAAACAGGCGGAAAAAAGTCACTTGGATGAAGACAGGGTACCATCAACCACACGCCAGCAGATATCTGTTCATATTTTATTAACATGCTGAATGCGCAAAGACTATTTCCCATAATGCATTATGATTCACAGAACACTGTACCAATATAGCAACGAAAAGAGAAGTGCGATAAATTAGAAACAATGCAATGCAATCAGAGACACGCTACGAATAAGTGTCTAAAGATATTTATATAATTGTTATTGTTAATTTCCCATGCTATACAACATGTAACACTGGACAGTGACCAAACAAATCCATGCTGTATTTCATATTTCTACTGTGCTTCCAAAAGATCATGAAAATTACATGTTAAATACCCCATTAACTGCTTAATACTGAATGAAACAGCACAGATGAAAGGCTTTTAAAAATATCTAAGAGCATTTTGTCATCATTGTATAAATATCGTTGTGAGTGACTAAAATACCCACCCATGTCAGCTTGTTCTTTGTTTTTCCATTATTCAGATATTTTTAAAATCTTAATTCCAACAGATAATCGAAGATGCTGCAATGTGCCACACATTTAAACACAGAATCGCAATGCCCTCTGAAAGGGGACTAACAGCACGTTTCTAACCCTACCGGAGAAGAAAACGGACCTTAAGAACGGTACCGGTGTAATTCCCCAGCTCCTGAGAATCACGGACTGCACAGAATGGTTCGCCACCATGAAAAAAAAAAGATTAGTTATTTTGTAACATGTTAATTTGCACCATACTTCTATATGATTTATTGAGGGAGGATGGACACATTTTTTGTTTTAAAGGGCAGAAATCCAAAATGTCATACATGCTTCCTAAAACCACTTCCTGGTCCGACAGCCTTTTTAAAAGCAAAGCATTTATTATGCAGCAGAAGTTACAGTTTTCATATCAAAGTGTTCTAGTCGAATAACAATTAAGATGCTCAGATTTCAGTATGATTATGGATCGTTACTACGGGTCAAGGAGCGGCTTTTAAAAAACATAAATACAAAGGGAGTTATATGCCATCCCATGACATTACTGATTGTATAGCGTCACTTGAGCAGTCGAGCTACACCCATGGTGATATGAACACTCGTCCGCTGTCAGAAGCACCACAATGACTGGCCCAAGGGCTAAAGTCACAGAGCCCAAATGCCCTTAAAACCCAAAGTAAACCACTAGTCTGAGAAAATAGCAACTTCTATTACTCAACTTTTTTTGGACACATTCCTGTCCTACACTCACAGCTGAATCCATAAATAGAAGCAAATAAAAGACTTAAAATGCACACTAACCCCACAGCCGCTCTCTGTGCACTGCAGTCGCGTCAATAATTAAAATCTCCACAGAGCTATAGTAGAGTCAGCATCTGGAGGAAGGCAGGTCTGGCAGTGCCAATCGCAAGCAAACCTTTACGAAGGCTGGGATTTGGAGTGGGGGGGGGGGGGGGTACTCAAACTAACCAATGGCACAAAGCTTCATATGTGTGCTGGGGAGGTGGAAAGGGAGGGTTAACCCGCTGCGTGTGTGATCACCATGGCGTGATGCTAATGGAGATTCTTTAACAAGGACAAACGGCACCAGTAATGGACACGTGTGAAGCGGCGTTTACATCAGCTAACATAACAACACTAATACGCACCAGAGCAGTGCGCCCTTCAAGTAACCTACGAATACCAAAAGAATTCCATGAAAACTATAAACCCTACACGTTAAATACAGAAGTGAGGTTATGGACACTGACTTAACAGAAGAAAGACGGCTTGCTGTTTTACCTTTGAATAAGGTACTAACCAATCTTGTAAAAACTGTATGCGAACTGCCTCGACAAATGTGCATCTAGACCAGAGGTCACCATCCTTTTTGAAACTGAGAGCTACATACGGGTACTGAGCCGTATGAAGGGATACCAGTTTCTCCTTAAATAACAAATTCGTTCAATATAATAAACATGTTTAAAATGCTTTTTTTTAAGATATATTCAAATCTATATAAATGTAAATGTGATTAAAGAAGAATAGCAACATGATAAAATTAAATTTTAGACTCCGCTCACTGGTGAGTGCTATTTTTAGAACAGGTCCGCGGGCGACTCATGTGGTCCTTGGGGGTATCCTGGTGCCCGCGGGCACCATGTTGGTGACCCCAATCTAGACAAAAATACATCTGAATGTCTTTAAAAACACCATGCAACATCTACAAATGGCAAACTTTATCTTTTTTGGGGGCACCTCATTCTTCTAATTCTGTTCCCTTTTACATTTTGTGTATTATATTGGGGGGAGATTAACCACCCTCCCAGCAAAGGACAGTAAACAAGTCGACGCACAGCAGCAAGATGCCGTCAGCGCGAACAGCAAGGACGCCTCGACTGAACTGCTCCCTGACTTCATCCTTTTTTCTTTTTGTGGCAGAAGGCATGGGTGGGGTGAAGAGTAGTGAAACCCCAAGAGCCCACCCACTGCTTGGCATGTAAAGGGGGTTACAGCCTTGGAATAATGAGACGCAATAAGGATTTGGAGAGAGGATGCGGAGAGCTGTGTGCCGACTGCCTGTTTAAGTATAACAGACATCCCTTCTTTTCCAAATACTTCTGCCACAGCGGGTACTTTGTAATTAGCACACCATTTAAATGTTACCCTAAAAGGTGCTTTCATGTTCTTTCTCATAAGAATTAAGCTGTACATACTCAAGTTATCGCCAAGACATTAATTATTCCCCCCGCCCCCCAAAACCAGTTGTGTTATAGCATAGATATTTTAATTCGGTTTCTAGTATAAAAAGCATCGGAACCTCAGTTTTCCTCTCCTTGACACTGACTTTCACATATTATGCAAATACACTCAATTTACCCATAGATATTTGGACAAGATCCCATTCTAAGAAGATGTTCAATAGCTGCTATGGACTAAAGCTAGCTCAACAACGTAGTATGAAATTCAGACTGTACATGTCCTTTGCATTAATACACGAATTAAAATGTAATACCACCTATATTGGCAAGAACGAGGTAACCCAGGCACAGAAAAAATACCGTTCCGACTGAAAGCAGTGTTGTCTTCATATGTATATCTTCAGTAAAAGTCACTAAGTACGCAAGTGTTGCATATATAAAAGAGGTATACCATACCATCCACTCTCCATAAACCTTTCTTTATACCATCATAGACTCAAATATTCAAACTCATTTTGTGACGTCCCAGGCTACCCCAGACCCAGAAGTTAGACACGTAAAATCGAGACGCCTTACTGCGGACTGACTAGCCTACAATTGAATGCCTTTTATCGGAATATTATACCTTTTGTCCCAAAGCCTTAAATGATACAAAAACGTGTCGTGCAGACGAAGGTAAACTGATAAATGCACAAAACACACACACACACACAAAAGGAACAATGTGCGTGTGAATTTGCAATCAAAAACTCAGTCCACGGGCTCCAAAATAAACCGGCGAAGCCACATTTCCCTTTATGGTAGGTAAAGGGGCTTTCAAACAACACCAGCTGCACACACACGGGGCATGTGGACCTTCGCGATCACCCACATGGACGGACCGTGTGTGTTTTACACACATTCGGCTCCATTGTCTCGCTGTGCATCAGGTAAAATCTGACGGGGTCTAACGCTTAGAGATCTCCATGACCTAGTCTGGCTGGAAGAGGACAGTAGTCCATAACAGAGCGATTATTGGTCAATGAAATGAGGGGAAATATCTGTTGCTATTTTTAAAGCCAATGGTATGACTTAAGGCAATGCCACAGAACCGCTATCCTGTCCAGCTTCCATGTAATTTGCACTATTTAATAACACACATATATAAGAGTTGCAGACAGACATGCGTTGATTTTGGATGCAAACATGCACATCCACATTCAATGTAATGCTACGGTCCGCATTCAGGCACACCTACGGAAAGCGGAAGCCCACCTGGTCCTTGGTACTTAAATGTCATTTGGATAACATTAAATCACCAAAAAATGTAGCGGCAAGCGTAGGCCTGCTGGATAGAAATAAGCGGCGCCTTGCCGGGCGAGGGGACTTGGAAAGAGGGGGGGCCTGCGACAGATCCCCGGGGTAAAGCTGCCTTCAACCATCAGACGCGTAATGTCCAGTTCTAAGCAACAAGCACAACGCCTTCAGCTATGGGTCCGGCTTATTTTACTCCGAATAAATCCTGAGACTGCCGTTTTTTGTTAGGTGTAAGAATGCATCTGAAAGCCGAACACAGGAGCAGCCGTGCCGGGGGTTCCGATCGGTCACCGTCCCCAGTTTCCCGGTGCCGCATCTTTACGCCACGGCTTGCGCACCCATTAAAATCCGCGAATAAAGGTAATAAACAAAAAAAGCCCCACCAACCTCATTTGTCAGAGTCTAGCGTGGAAGGAGTGCAAATAACGGCGCAGGCACAACCCCGACTGCTCATTCCGCGCATACATTAAGAAAGAAAGAAAAAACGCCCCAGTCTGTTATTGCTCAAAAAAGCTGCATTTCCCCCCTTTATGCTGGGACCCTTTCGGAGGTCTTTCCGCGTCGGGAGACTCTCGGCAGGAAAAGTGACGTCATGGCTTTAAAGCGCACTCGCCGCCCAGGGCTCGGCGGCAGAGCCAGTCTCTGCGGCCCCTTACGGCTCGTTTTAAAAAGCCCATCGCTCCGCCTAATGGACGCTGTACTGATGGAAACGGTATGCGATGTTAGAGTGCTGCCAGATGTACTGGGCGAAATAAAACAAACAAACAGGCAAGGGACTATCTGCGTGGCTTTCGCTTCACCCGCTTGTCCGCCTGTAGTAGTTTTTGGTCACGTAAAGATTAGACATGGATATGTGAATACTTAGTAATTAAGCAAACACAGATCAAACAAGAACACGGTTCCCATCCCGTACATCCAAACGTCTGTACGTCTTTACAAGCTGACTGGTTTTTGACAGAGGACAGCTTCATTAGTAAAAAGCAACTGTGCTTAAAAGTCTTTGATCCAGCCACTGTTTTCCCATAAAGCTGTAACTAAGCCTAGCACTCAGTTAAGGCGAAACATTACTAGTTGGTGAGTTGGCAACATTAATACTAGCCTCAATACCATGTTTAACATGCATTTTAAAAGACGTACAGAAGCTTCCCGGATAGGAATGTCATTTACGCCTTAAATGACTCTGTATCACGCAGAGCGACTTGAATCCTGATGAAGGCAGGTAAAATTCTCCATTTAACATTCACCACATTCTACTTCTGGCTACATGTTGGTACTACTTTAGGTGCCAGATCAGAAAACAAAAAACACTAATACTGTAACATACCAATCCACGCCTCCCAACTATGAATTCTGAATCATACTGTGAACACACACACACACATTACATCTAATTACATATGCAGTTGTACCCTTGAACAAGATACTTTCACTGAATTATTGCAGGAAAAAGTTGAAACCAGTATCACTTTATCAGGAAACTCCCGACAGGATTATATACTGGTCATGTAATCATACTAATCATGCAGTCCATTATATTTTAAATGCTATAATCTGTAAAAGGAAACATTCAGGACAGACATTACAGAGAACTTTAATGATGTTGGGTCACTAATGACATTTTACTTACATACTTATTTGGCTTAACTCTCAATCACTGAACCCTCTGAAGTCAAAGCGAATTTTCTAATCTAAACAAGCCAAAACAGGCAAGCAAATTTCCTGCTCTCACAATTGCTAGTTTTAAGGCCCTGCTCTTTGCATTAGTTGCTCCCTTCAGAAGTTTAGAAGCGCCCCCATCTGTCTCATTAGTGCAAGAACAAGGCATGCCAAACACCAACATTGCAAACTAAATGGAAGGTGGCCTTTCAATACACAACCACATCAATCCCAGCCCTCATTTCAGACACAGTGGCCAATCAAATTTCCGTAAACAGGAAGCAGACCAACAATATTTGCTTCCTTCCAGACAAGCCAGCACTTACAGTCACCTAGTTATATTTAGGGTGTATACAGAAGACAGGAAATGAGAGAGACTCACTGAAGTATTTGCCAATGAGATATATATACACACACATAAATATGAAAAGATTAAGTCATTAAGCCACTTGTAAGAGAAAAGACGAGAAAGGCAGAGATGTGTCTGGTATCACAGCACAAATCTTCAGGTGGCACCATGTCCACTAGAGTGCAGCTTCACCCATTCAGGACCCCTTCAAAAGGGCTGCATAGTGCTCAATAAATTAATATTAAGTTTCAGAAATGGTGTTTTATTTAAACAGTACACGCAACAACAAAAAATTCACCACCCTTTGCTTTGTTCCACAATGGAGGAGTTTGCAGCATCCTGCATAGAGCCTAAGAGATCCAGCTGACCTACAAACATACACACACACCTCATTACTGGCCTATAATCTTATTCCAAGTACATCCTAAGAAATTAGTCAATTCAAACATGCAAATTAATGTAAAAGCTGATACATGGAAATTACAGGAAAAGCCAATGAAAAGCATTAAACAACTTTAAACATTTATTCCATTCAGGAAAACTACACAATTATGCAGATATCAGTGTAGCCTTCAGTTCTTGATCCTTTCCAGCATGGCTCCAGCTGCCATGGGGAGTCTGATTCCAGGACATGCTGGATATCTGTGCAAAGAAAGAACTCAAATTATTTGAGGAAATTTTTATACGGCTGAACAGTGTGGAGAGTTTGGAGGTGAGGAGCACTGCACCATGAGCGTGGAACATGTTCGATTACAAGTAGAAAATCGCAAGTGTTCCTTCCAACTGAACTGGATTTCCCCTTTTCAACACAGGGGATACCCAACAGACCATTGAAAGGCTATAATTTTGGCCTCTGTTTGAAACCAGCAGTTACAGCCAATTGCTGGTCTTGATTCAGGGCCGTAATACCTTTCCCATGTCCGGCAGAAGAAGGGAGCATGCAAAGGAAAACGAAGAGCACGAGAGGGTTGCGTTTTATTTTTAACTGCAGAATTACCCGCAACGTCCATTCTCAAAGTCTACCATATTGGGCCCATTTTCAAAATATAGCCGATACTGTTTATAACAACGTCATCATTAAAGAAGTCATATTAATAAAACAATTCAGCGGTCCGTAGGGGCTCCTCACATGGCCAGGCCACAGCGTGGCGAGCGCCGGGAGCCCGAACCGAGAGAGAATGCTGGATAACCGGCAGACAGTCAGCTGATCCCGATGATAAAAACACTTGGGGATACTTCTACTTCATTAACGATATACTGCCGTCATCGAAGGGTCCACACCACGTCTTGCTTCAAAGCCATTTTATCAAAACAGTTACACGCGTGTATTTTTTTTGTAAACGGCCCAATTTAGAAATAAATGTCGCATTTGCGTCACAACAAAGTATCTTAGTCCTTAACACATAAAACATTTCTTAAAAATACCTTACCTATTACCTCTTAACTGGAACGCAGCGCCAACTACACTAAACACGTTTCCGTCCACTTACTCTACGGCAGCAATGGCGCCTCAATCCTGTTTTAAAGGCCGATACCGCCACCTACCGCGCTGGAGTGTGACGTAAAGGGGCGGTTTTTCCATTTTGATTAAACTACATAATGATCTGGACGCTCCCATTCTTCCCGGTCAGGATAAAGAATGCTCCCTGGATTGCATGGTAGTCTTTCACAGCGTACGTATACATACACACTATGGGCAATTAGGAAAAGTTTAACTGCATGTCTTGGGATTACAGGAGGAACCCCCCCCCCATCACTGGGAGAGCATGCAAACTCCACGTGCTCACACACACACACACACACACACAGTAGTGAGATTTGAACCTTCAATCCAGGTATAAGATGACCGTGTTTCCCACTGAACTGCCATGCCACTCAAGGAAAATTAAATACTTACTAATTATGTATCAATGTGTAATGTGACGATTGGTGTGTTAAATCCAGTACAGTACATTTAATTAGATTATTTATCATGTTTCCTTTAAAAAATTAAATATTTTCCCATTTTAATCAGTGTTATTTTTCATTGGCCTAACAAATGATTCCATTAACCAAAATAAATGTCGAAAAGTGGGTCAGTTTGAGGCAAAACAAGCATGAAAATCATGGAAATAGCATTTTAAATGCATGCCTTAATCTCAGATCTAACACATAAATAAGATAGACCGTGCCTATTCCTGGGCAGCCAGTATTTCATCTGGTCTCCCTGACCGAATAACTGTTTGCAGTTTTTATATAGGAAACAAGGAGAGAAACCTCTGCAATTCAGAATAATATAATGACATTTATCTACTTAGCAGACATTTCTTGCCAAAGTAATAAACAATTGAAAAGCAGCCCGTACCTGGAGCAGTTGGAGGTTAAGGGCTTTGTTCAAGGCCACAATAGTTAAATCAGTCAGGTGACCACAGGATTTGAACCAACAACCTTCTAATCAGAGAGCCACACATCACCCAGGTGCATAATTACTGGAGAACAGCCAGTCTCTGCCTCCACAACAGTTACAGGAGATATCCAATATAGCAAGAATGTAGCCCAGTTCATTATTCCTGAAGAGCTCCCCAGGGTAAATAAAGATTCTCATTCTTTAGTCACATGTGGCTGTGACCCCCACCACTGGAGCATCCGCACTGTATTGCAAAGTCAGCACAAATATCACGATTGCAGCAGGCCTATTTATTTTGACTGCAGTATTGAGTTGTCATATTTCAGTTGATTCCCAGGGAAGACCACCTGCTTTAAAATGGGAAATAATGTTTTCAAAATTTTGGGTCAGCCTCAGTCACTCCAAATTTCAGGCCTGACAGGCTGGTTGGAGGGCAGCCAAGTCCCATTCAGACCCAGACTGGCCATCTGTCATACTGGGCAATTTTCTGGTAGGCCAATGGATATCTGGGCCTGCAAACCCATTATGGGAATGCATCATGGGAAAAGTCCAGGACCAATTTTTAATCCCTGTCCAGCCCTGGTCCTATTCAACATGCTTACATGACAAGTTATTATAGAAATGAAGTATGGAATATGCTGCTTTTTGCCATCTGTGGCTGGTGCAACTTTACGACAATTTTTGTTATTATTTCAATTAGTTAGGCAAGCAGGAATTTTAAAAAGGCATCAAAGATGAGTCATAAGAAAGAATTATAAAGCACATGCAGAAACTGAATTTTCTCCAGATTTAGATTTCGATCTTATCCCAAAACATTGAATTTTAATTCAGCTAAAATCTAAATAAATTAGTATGTTACAGTATTTTAAAATGCTGTCACTATTACAATTGTGTACAATTGCAAACAAAGAGGGACTTTACAATTAACTGCAATTCATCTGATCAGTCTTCATAACATTCTGGAGTATATGCCAATTGCCATCATAAAAACTGAGGCAACAGACTTTGTGAAAACCAAAACTTGTGTCATTCTGAAAACTTTTGGCCACGACTGTACAGTTGACAGCAGCAGCCCTCGTCATTTTAACATGAGAAGTGAAAGCGAATGGAAGAAACGCGGCACGTCCTATTGGTCAAGGCGGATGTCCGTCAGCGCAGAGCCCAGGACGCCCGAGGCAGCTGAGCAGCGGCGCGGTGAGGCGCGGTCCCGGTGAGGCGCGGTCCCGGGAACGCGAGGCCTGCGGTGAGAGCGCTCCGCTGGTAGGTATCACGTTTGGGATGCGACCGAAGGGAGAGTTGTGGTTCCGCGCAGCTTGGGTGCCGGGAAAGTGCTGTGTCCAGACTGGGGCGCTGTCCGAGCGGGAGGGTGACGTGCTCGTGTTTTGATGGGCTCGTTGAGTGGGGGAGGGGATCCGATGATCGATCAGTGGCGATCAATAAGGTGTCTTCTGTGTACATTTATGCCCCTGATCGGCACGGTTACTTTCCGGTACAGTCGGAGGTGTTTGCATGTGCTTTATTGTATTATGTGCACGGTATGTAAATAAACATGTCCTGACCGTTCCTCCACTTAAACTTTACACCGATTGACGTTTATCGAAAGCAACGAGAGGTAAACGGTGCAGACTGCCGTTTTATGCAAGACCACAGCTTCTTGGAGCACGAGTGATAACAACGGTCCTAATTAAAGTACATGCATTGCGTGGTTCTTCGGTCGATTAAACATTTACGTTATGAAAAATCTGGACACTGTGTTATGGTTAAGTGTTAAAGTTCATGTATCATACCATGAAAAACTTTTTAAACCTGTGTCAGTATACCTAGTTGTGTATTTTTGTTGTGTATCGGTAGGATTTGCCGATTGCTGAGATAACGGTTTACTGTTTTCTCTTTGTTTATTTCCCATCACCAGTCTCGTGACTTCATGGTTAATCTTGCAGATGTTTTTCCGGAAAGCTGACAGACAAATATAGTAAATAAGAAACTGCTTAGATTAGTAGCTTCTTAAATGAGAATTGTCTGTAAATAAAAACTATGTAACTTTATTTATTTTTTTTACATTCTTTCAGCGCCTCTTGGAAATGACGGCAATCTCCTCTTCCTGGAATTTTAATTTGCTTCGCTCGGGAAGTTACTCCGTGTGCATTTTTTGTTGCAGGGTGGAGGTGCATTTATCTGAATTATACGGAGCTTGCTGCTCTTTCTAAGTAAGTTGATCAGTCTTAATGATAAAATTTAGGAGGATTGTGCATCCATGGCAGTTTATTGTGTCTTCTGATATTTTCCAAACAGATCCTTTTTGTTGTGTCACCATTCCTTTCTGTCCTCTCGGTTCGAACTCTCTAACCTTGTTTTCCCCTCTCAGATTTACGGCATTCTCCAGTCCAAATGGCAGGGCGCCCCTTGCGATTCAACGGCCAACCTCAGCCCAGCAAACTGTGCCAGTTCAAACTGGTACTGCTGGGAGAGTCCGCAGTGGGCAAGTCCAGTTTGGTGTTGCGCTTTGTCAAAGGCCAATTTCAGGAGTACCAGGAGAGCACCATCGGAGGTACAGAGGTCACCACAGTCTTAGATACAGCTTGTGTATATTAACTAGCATTGCAGCCATAGTGGTCCAGTACTAATGAGAAAAAAATTAATAATCACTCATAAAAAGTGCAGAGAATGCCATGGGAGGGGAGGCACCTGAGGTTCTGGGTTGTGTAGTCACTTCCTTTGTAGATGTAGAGTGAAACATCTTCCACTTATCACCAGCAAACCAGTAGCTGGTAATGATGGGTTATTTTCACTGCGTATTAGCGTGTTACGACGTCATCAAAGCTTTCACATGCTGAATGTTTCTGCTCTCTTTTCGCCTCTTTCGCTGCCCACCCCAGCTGCATTCCTGACTCAGTCTGTGTGCCTGGACGACACCACAGTGAAGTTTGAGATCTGGGACACGGCCGGACAGGAGCGCTACCACAGTCTGGCCCCTATGTATTACAGAGGAGCCCAAGCGGCCATTGTGGTGTATGACATCACTAACGCAGTACAGCCACCAAGCCTCGCCCACATTCCATGCTGTAAACTTGCCTTATTCATGTAACTATTCTAAATATGTGCACGTGTCCCCCGCTGTCACCTCAAGGAGACGTTTGCCCGTGCCAAGACTTGGGTGCAAGAACTTCAGAGACAAGCCAGCCCGAACATTGTCATGGTGCTGGCTGGGAACAAGGCCGACCTGTCCGGCAAGAGGACCGTGGAATATGAGGTACATTCGCGTCGGGCCCCTCGTGTGAGGCCCCCACTGACACCTAATGGCCTCAGTCTGACCCCAAATTCCCTTCTGTCAGGGGGCACAGGTCTATGCAGATGACAACAGCCTTCTGTTCATGGAAACCTCGGCAAAGACTGGAATGAATGTCAGTGACCTTTTCCTCGCCATCGGTAAGACCTCAAAAATCTACTAAACTAAACCGGCTGTCCAGAAATATTAGAATAACATGCAGACTAAACAATGTAATTATTGCATTTTCAGCTCTTGAATATTACTCCGTTTAGGTTGTTCAGCTATTAGTGTGAATTAAATTAGTGTGAATGCTCGGAATGACCTTAATAAACCACAAAACTGAGGTTTATGGGATGTTTGCTGCCTTTGTTGTTCTGGTCAGTTAGCTTTAATTGTAAGTATTGAAACCCATGCTATAACAAAAATCAAGGCCTTATTTGGATATTGCCAAAGTAGGCATTCCAAATAAGGTATGGAATGTAACTTAGGAATCTGGAAGTAGCTTTACAGATTTTCCCCTTATTTGAGTGTCAGTTTGATTATGGGAACTGTCAGAATGGAATATGCTGGCAGCTTTTAGGTGACTGAAGAAACATATAGACTTGTAGGCTGTCAATTCACACCTGTTGCGCAAATGGCACAGTTGCAACACGCATAACCATGCTTGCTTACGACTCCATTGTGTCCCGCACCCATGCAAGGGCAGGGCTTGCTCAGGGCCCATGAGCTTTCTGGTGGCATGTAGAATACTTGTTGTCCTGTGATTCTGATGCATAGCAATGTAGCAAGAACCTGCCTGAGAAAATGACAGTAAAGGTGTAAACTCTGATTGCATCCATCATAGTAATGATGACCAAACACAGGCAAACATGTTTTACAAGCTGAATTGTAAAAGAATTATTGACAGAAATATGATACAAGATTAGTCTGTTATGTAAGCAGTGACCATGAATTAAACTACAGACTAATCTCATTTATTGCATGAAGGTTCTACATGAAGATCCTAAAATTGCAGTTTTGATGTTGATCTTGAGGTAAACATGTCCTGGTTGCTGTGTCCCTGTTCTCTGCAGCCAAGAAACTGCCAAAAAATGAGCCTCAGAGCAGTGCAGGTGGGGCCACGGGCCAGGGGGTTCGAGCAGGTGTTGATCTGAACCAGCCCAGTCAGGCTGTCAAGGGCCAGTGTTGTGGGAACTGAGAAGAGGAAAGTCTTTGTGGGAGGAGACGGACAGGTGGACCTCGTGTCTGGTTTGGCGGCGAGAGCACGTACAACAGGAATAAATATAGGCGTCTCCCAACATGCCCCCTACACCAAAATCTTCTGTTACCTGGCAGAGCTCTGCTGCCCAGCTGGAGTGGAGCTGTCCGGGTACCCTTTGGCACAGGCAACCAGGGAGGGATGTGACAGGGAGGGAAGTGACAGGGAAGGCTGGGCCACAAAGCAAAGAACCCCACCCTGAGCTGTTTGGTGTTGAGGAAACTCTGCATCACCAAGATACACTACATGCTATTGAAGCCACATACCTTCTTGGACGTGGACTTCAAACACACTTGGTCTCTCTATAAGCATTTGGCTGAGTGGCCAAGTCGATAAGATTGACAGGAGATAAGAACTGAAGATGCTTACCTGAGTGGAGCATTTCTTTAACTTAGGTCCATCAAAGCTAGCCGTGTCCTTCATAGGAAGGCATGCCTGCTTAATGGGCTACTGCCTGGGGGGTCCTTGCTTTGAATTTCTTGCAGGATGAACACCTGGGTGCCACTCAAAAGTGGATGTACAGGTTCCACAATAATTTTGGGGCTTTAAAACAGGTGGAAAGGCTGAGTCGATATGCTTTACAATCACATGCTTAGTGCCTAAATGAATAATATTTGTACAAGTATAACATGCTGGAAAAGTGCAAGTATGGTCAATTGAGGACAGAGTTCACAGTAATGAGAGATAAAGTCTTTGACAATCCTGACCAAAGACAGACACCAAACACAGGTTAGAGTCATATGGGTGTAGATATGACTAATAAAAGGAATTAAAGGCAGAACCTAGACGTGTATTTGCACTAAAGCACACTCACAGTCCTCATTTATAGCTCCTCCTGTCATCTGCTAGCCAATATTTTCTTCAGGTTAAATGGAAATTTAATTTTAATCCATTTCAGCAAAGCAAACAAAAAAAAAAAAAGCAAAGGGTAATTTTACCATCTCAACAATTGGGAACAGTAGATCTTGCCTTTGAAAAAAACATTATTCAACAAGATGCTCAATTCAAAAACATTTGCTAGCACTGTATTTAAAAAAAAATGTGTAAAAATAATTAAAAGCGTAACCAAATTACGTGTGCATGCAGTTTAAACACTGGACTGACTTTCTGTAGACATTTTTGAAACTTTAAGGCATTAACTATTGAATCTAAAAGTGTTTGATGTCCCAAAAATAAGACAAAAGTATGATTTGTGTTTATACTTTTATATAACCTGCTCTTTATATAACCTGCTTTTCTCCAATAAAGTCATATATTTGTTCTCTATTAACTGCTTTGCCCATGCTTATGAATGTTTAAATGTACTGAATACTACATTAAAATAAAAGCAGTACGAAAACCTTAGGTGCCCTGTCTAAAGTTAGTTATCTATGGATTATGTGACAAAAAGATCCTGTCACTACCTCCGAATAAACAAGGGTTATAACTTGGGATAGCATGTTTTTCATTGGAGTCTTCAAGCATTTTTATTTTAACCAGTAAAGGCCACAGCAATTTGACACAAATATTTACAGTAAAATAACTGGACATTAACATCACTGAATTCAGACTAGTATTGGTAAAGCATGCAAGAAAATACTATAAAAATAAATACCAGAATATATTTCTATGCTGAGAGCAGAAAAAGGAAAACATGGTTGTTTTCAATATGCAAGTAAAGTTAAATATATTCTCATCATTCAGTATGTTTGCATTCCTGTTTGCTCAGTCACACAGCCATGCTGTAGAGTCAAATTCAGCAGAATGTTGTTTTACAGCAGAGCGCCAGCGTTCAGGGTGAAGCCCGCCCACAGAATTGTATGAATTATAACAGCAATTTTAAAACTCACATCGCTATTTACCAAATTTCAAAATAATAATAACAGCAATAAATATCTGGTTTTACTTACAGAAGAGTACGATAAAAATGATAACCTGCATCAACATTTTATTCTTCTGAGGACTATTTAAAAAATAGGCACAATTAAGATACAACTTACTTCATAAACTGTTTAAAAATTACAGGGGTCCTCTGTGCTGTAATAGTCAATGTTGTGCAGTTCATATATTTGTCAATAACGTGCTCTGTGCATCTCATACAGTAGATTAGACTGTTGTGTCTGAAATTAACGAGTTCAATGTCAGAGACTTAAAAATAATGCCATTATGAAACCAAAAGCTTCTACTGAACCTTAAATTCCTTCTGAGCAAAAAGAAAACAAAGTAAAATATTGTGAAAGAAAAGCAGAAATGGGCAATGATCAAACCTACCCTAACCCAAAACCTACCCCTAAACCTAACCCACAGAGTCCTGACACCACAGCATCCAGCCAAACGATGCCCAATTTTAGCCACAATTTACCAGACTAAGTACGTAGCTCTGAAAGATTTTCACCAAACGACTTAGGAAATTGAAATACACTCCAATTTGACTTAGAAAACCTGAGTACATGCACTACATACTATGATAATTTTCATGTAAATTTCTCTTTTTAATAATCTGATTATTAGGCAGTTTTATTGGGATGTTCTAAGCAATAAAGGTAAAAGTGCAGATAACCACTAAGAAATATATAAATACAATGTGAAGGATATAGAAAGGCCAATGTATAAAAAAAATAAATACCATCCAGCAATGTCTGAGGAAGCTTTTTTACTCACAATAAATGTGCAGACCCACATGATAAGAGGCTGGTTGCCTGAGGTTGTGCGTCTAAACTTCGTGAATGGTGCAGGTACTTAATGTGCACTGTAAGTGTGTTTTTTTCCCCTTGCAAAGAACTGTGAACCCAAAAAATTTATGTGTGCTGAAAATGACTTTCGTCAGTAGCTGAGTATAGCTATAAAAGTACAGATTTGTTTAGAAAAAAATGTAAGCATTTGCCAAAGATTACAGGAAAACAGCTAAGTCGTTTGGAATCCAGACTGTCTGATTCCATTAAAGCTTAGAACCTGTGTATCCCAGGGGAGAACCTTGCTGTCAAGATAAGGTACATTGCTCAGGGTTCTTTTGGCCCTTGGGATCAAGACCAGGCTGTTGGTCTTGAAGTTCCTTAGGAGGGCTGGGAGGAGGACCTGCCTGGCTATCTGCATCGTCCCTCTGTTCCTCAGCAGGATTACTCAGAGACGAGGAGTCCTCATTCGACCCCAAAGGTGGGGTAGTATCCGGGATATTCTCCTGTGCTTCACACGGGGCGTCACCTGGAAAGGATTCCTGTAAAATCACACTGTCACACCACTCTGAGTTCTCCGCCAGCACCTCTTCATGAGGCATGCCCCCTGGACTGCTCTGGGGGCGCCCGATAATCCCGCCTTGGGGAGGGCTGGTGTCCAAAGCTAAAGAAGGCAACTGACCAAAGGCCTTTTGGACTATTCTCTGAAATCTGGAAAGGGGACTCTCACTGGTCACAGTGCTGTCTGCTGTCTGCTTATTCTCTCGGTGGTCTTCAGTCTGCGAGCCTTCAGAGTCCACTGATGACTGCTTAAGTACGTCCCTGAATGTTGGGGTATGTGAACTACCTTCTTCATTGGCAGATTGCTCTGATGAAGGAAGAGCACCGTCTGGAGTGGTCTCTGAAGACCTCTTCACTGGAGATTCCACTGTCCCTTGTGTAGATCCCAGGCCAGATGGGCTGCTGTCTTGTTCTACAATCACCACTGCATTTCTATCCGTCACACCTGGTGTGGCCTGATTCATCTGCAGAGAGATTTCAAATCATGTCAGATAAAAACAAAACTAATTACGCAGCAGATTACAAATTCTCAGTATACAACAAATCCATAAAAATGTCTCCAAATAGGCAACTGTTAAGTAATATATTTGTTTAAAACTATATATTCCAGACACATAAAAATTTCAGGGTCACTTAAATTGTTCATTTTTTAGTGGTCTTACATACAAAAGTATGAGAAGCTCCTGATATCGTCACAAACTACACTTAATCAAACAATTCAAATACTAATTACATCAATAAAATTTCACCAAAATAAACCCGAGATAATTCTTGCCATGAATCCCCTTAAGTGTAAAGTGATTACAATGTGCTTTTGTTTGTACACTGGCTTGCATCTGCCATTTTGCCACCCTCACCTCTCTCAGGCTCTCCAGCTCTCGCATGAGAGCATCCACAGTATCCTCCAGTTTCTTTCTGGTCTGCCTCTCTCGCTCCAGCTCCTGAAATAGAACATACTACACATGCTAAGCAATTCGTTTCCTGCATGCCAGTGGTGTCAGTGATCAATGTTTTGGTAATTGATTAAATGAGGCTTTGAAACGTGAAGTGGGTAGAATTATTGTGCTCCAGCAGTCATCAATTGGTTCATCCTACTTCTTGTTGGTTGCTTTATGGATTTGTGGTGGGTGACCCTGCATGATGACTGATATTGACCGTAATGTCACTCATCAAAGGCTTTAAAGCAAAGCTAGACGTTGCTTTTGCTGCTAGAAGGTGCACAGACGCCATACCGCACTGGTGTCTCCAGCTTCCCGCTGCGCCTCAGCGAGCATCTCCTCCGCCCTCTCGAGGGCGTCCTGCAGACAGTCCACCTGAAACACCAGCGCCTCCCGCTGGAGCTCCAGGCCACGCAGCTCCTGCAGAGTGTCACTGTAGCACGCCTGGAGGTCCAGCTTCAGGAGAACAACCACACGTAAGGACTTTCAAGACTACCTAAAAATATTTCATATGCTGACATTCACACACGTAATATTACACTGCAACGTGATTTATTTTTATTACTCATCACCAAATGGAAAAATGGAGTAATAACAGTAAGATATTAGCAGTCTCAGTGGCCACTTTTCTTAATTCACATATGAGGCAAGGAGCACGCACTGATTGCGGCGCCTAAGGAGCACGCACTGATCGCGGCGCCTAAGGAGCACGCACTGATCGCGGCGCCTAAGGAGCACGCACTGATTACAGTGCGTAAGGAGCATGCACTGATTACAGTGCGTTGCCACACCCACCACACGACAAATCACCTCAGGGATGAGAACCTGAGTGCAGCCATGTGACAGGTGATACCTCAGCACCACACTAGTCCGAATGGACCAATGAGAGTTTTTTTTCGGTGGTTGGAGTGCCAATCCTGCCACCAACCCCCAAGTTTTTCCCCTGTAAGTTGGAAGACCTCCTTATGGGGCTGGATGTAGATTAATGTCATACCCAGGACAAAGCAATTGCAGGTTAAATGGCAAGGTCTTGCTCAAGGGCCCAATGGATTAGGATCACTCCGGGTATTCACAGGATTTGAACCAGCAACCTTCCGATTGCTGGCACAGATCCCTAGCCTCAGAGCCATCACTCCGGGTATTCACATATGGACGCGATAATACAGAAAACACAAACAAGACAGGCGTTATTTGGCATTTTAGAGTTGATCGTGTTAAAAAGAACAAAAAATTACAACACTGATTTCACAGGGCATTTACTTCACAGACAATGTTCCGTTTTTTGACAAAAAAAAGGTTACTTCTCCTTATTTTAGAAAAGAAAATGCATGACTATGACAATAACTGTTGACCAAATTTCTAATGGCAGCAGAAGCTACCGGCAATATCACAAGGGTAAAATTGTATATATCTATAAATAGGCATTAGCTAGTGACATTTTATAATCTATTGCCACACTGTTCTTTGCAGACAGAGAACAAAAGGACTGCATCTGAGAGTGATATTCAAAGGCGGGTTTAAGAAACATATTTTGTTGGTAAACAGAAGGAACTTCAAATATACTGACAAAATACTTATTCCCCCAAATTACAATTACAATTGCTAATTCTAAATTCAAAATGAACAAAGCTAACAATTTATAAGCAATGCTTACCATCTCAGGAAGTTTCATAATCAGATCCTCTTCACTCTAATATTGGAGACATGAAAGGCAGTACTGAAGACCCTCCACTGGTAAGATAAAAGATTTTTTTAAATCCTTTAGGCACTGAAATCCTTCTCATACTGTGTGGCTGTACCTGGCTTCCACTTTTATCCAGCTTCTTGACAGAGCTTGTTCTACTGTCTGCTCGCATCAGTCGCCTGGCTGAACCTTCAGCCTGACCGTAGCAAATCACACACACAGTTACACACAACACTCAGGATGACAGCAAACATCACTGGTCAGACTGTAAAGGCCCCGGTCCACAGGGCCAATCGAAGTCAGCATAGGTAAATATGGATTACTACATACAGCCCTTATCTCACATGGACAACAACAGACATGGCTCATAAGTTATGAAACACCACCTTCCTCGCTCCACATGGTCCTATTGTGAGCAGGACTGAACTAACAACTCTTGTGAAAATACTTACATGCTGAAGATGCAACCATGACTATAAATACAGTTAATCCACTTGACAAAACAAAAGATTCAGCAGATTGCTGTCCTGGCAGTCGGACTGGTTTTGCTCTGATCACCGAGATGTGTATGCTCTTCTTGACTTCTGGCAGGAGCAATAACAATCTCAAGTATGATAAAATAACCTAGAGAACTGTAACGGCTCACTTATGTTTGTAAACATGTGCTCCTTGATACTCAGATCGGACTGGATTGCTAACTCAATAAGCAATCGTTTACTGGCGACGTTGATACGTCAGACCCCGTGAGATCTGCGTCTGCAAAACAAGCTTCAGCATGACTTTTTTTTTTTTGTCGGAATTGGCACAAAGCTGAAAAACGCGTTTATTCAGCCGCACATTATACTTTCCATGTAATTTACTTTAAAATATATAGTAATGTAATACGTATCTTAAATACGCTAAAGGGAAATACCTCTAAAGAACATAATTCAACAAAGAAATTAAGTGACATTGACTCCGTATATCTACATCGACTTA
Source organism: Gnathonemus echidnorhynchus (assembly GCA_026776725.1). Classification (NCBI taxonomy): domain Eukaryota; kingdom Metazoa; phylum Chordata; class Actinopteri; order Osteoglossiformes; family Mormyridae; genus Gnathonemus; species Gnathonemus echidnorhynchus. Next base: position 1,943,500 of record JAODJU010000088.1, read on the forward strand.
ATACATATCTTATTTCTTGTTTTTATTGGCTTGAGGTGTCTCCGAAAATGACTGAGCACACCCCGCTGTTCCCATGACTGCCAGCTAGGTAAGCAGCTGTAAACATAAAAATGAATCATCCGCCAGGACGTAATCTGTAAGGATCCATGGATCTACCAACAAAAAAGTGGAAATTCATACCAACACCGACTAGTTGCAAAGCATTTCGCAACTGAAGAGAACATCGATTATATTATTTATTGTTCTTGAGAAGCAAAACTGACACATTTAACTTTGCTCGCTTTTAACGAAAGCGAAGGTTTTGTTTTCTCTTACTGGAAATTTAACGCGAAATGTTTATAACGACGTATCTGGATTTTTAACGTAAATGACGTAACGTAAATATACCAATATGGACTGAACTATTGTGTAAACTGACTGTATGTTCAATAGATTCTAGGCGCTGATAAATTAAGAGATACACCAAGCGTAAGTAAACGATTAGTTTTGAGGAAGTTTGAACAATGAGTTAAAAACAGCAGTCAAGTAATCTCTCATCGGTTATCCTTTAGACTTAGAGTATTGATAACTTATACAGTCACTAAAATCAAGGAAAATCTCACAAAGGTTTAAAACAAACCAATTTTTACTGTAGTAGGTGCGCAAAGCGATGGATGTAACACTGAAAAGCGCCTCACCTCCTTGATTATGTGCAGGAGCGAATCGTCCTCACTCATTCCCCGGGAGAGCGTTCGCGTCCTCGGCGTGCTCAGTCTGTCCAGGGCGCCGGACTGCATTGTCGTACGGGCCCCAAAGCTGTAACTACTAAAAGTTTGAGTGTGACTGCACTTCCAGGCGCTGGTCTATCACTGCTTTTCAGTTTGCCGTGAGTGAAGGACTGAAACGCAGTTTCGCCCGGATAGTGGGAGGTAACCAGATGTGAATATCTGAATGGGCGTAGCGTTGGTTACTTGCTTCAGACTGACAAAAGGTCTGGTTTTTTTTTTCACAATGCCAACATGCAATCCCCACCATTTTGTCAAATATTGATGCTAGGTACGACTCCTGCTATAATTAACTTATTCTTAACCGATACAAAAATAAAATAAAATTCTACTTTCACACAACTGAAAGCGCAAAAGAGGAAATGAATGCTGTCCGACATTACGTATAGAAAATGATCATTTGGAAAACGTTAGCATATGCGCAAGTTTTGTCCATGTATCTTTAGCTAAAACATTTTAATTACAACCTGTCGTATTTCAATTTAATTATTGTAATTAGAAATGGACAATTTAGTACGATTCAGTTGTTTAGATGTTTATAGTGCTTGTATAAATATCAAATAGGCCTACTGAAAAACAACTATCTTCTCGTGCTTCCATTTAAGCAGGTAGGATCTGTACCATACTTGATGCTCTGATAATAGACTTAAGTTACAGATTTTTTAATTTTGTTTACAGCTGCCGACAGGCTCATCATTTTCTATATTTCCATTTTTGAAAGTGAAACGTCACCAGGGTAATCTCCCCGAATCAAGGCAAATACAGACACTCTTTGTCACTGTATTGTCATGATAAATAGTCAAATTTGTATCAAAAGAAAATTAACATTTTTTAACTGTTCTGAACATAATTAGACGATCCGCATAAAATTATTTAAAACATGATTACTGATATGTACAAAAAGCCTAGTTCTGTTATTGGAAATGCATTTATAAAACTGAACAAAAGAACTAAAAATAACTGGGTAAATAACATATTTCATTACGCAATCTCATTATACTGCTGTCTAGTGATAAATTGCAAACATTTGCTGACAATGACTTAACATAAACAGGAATATGCAGGGAGGGGGGGACCAGATCTTGTGATTTTAAGTAAGTTGAAAGGAAATTTATGATAAACGGGGGTGTGAGGTTCTGTGACACAAGGACAGATGACCTGAGTTTTTTTCTGATCAGTTCCACCTTAGAGATAGGAAGTTGGATCCAATTTACAGAACCGATTCTATGGAACGTTCGACTCAAAGAATTGGTTGAATGGGGGGGGGAGGCTTTAGCGTTTTAAATGTAAATTAACAGTCAGCCCCCAAAAGCCTGATAAAATCTCAAGTATGTTGAGATATCTGCGAAGATATAATCTAAAACGCTTTACTTAAAGGATAAAAACCAACATCACAGCCACAACATACAGAATACAACAAATGCTTTTCGCAAAGAGTTTTGTCATCAGTACATTTACTAACCAGTTCTCTCTAGTAGACTTTTGGCACAATCAGGACTGATCACCCTGCAAATTTTGGGTTTCACAAAATTTGCCGAGAAACAGCTTCAACCGAACTAACCAAAATGCAGAGTTAGGGTGCTTTTTCACTGCACTAAGTACGGTACTTTCACTTTTCCGTTGACTTGAGTACCAGTACCAAAAGTACCAGTACTGAAAGTGCCAAACCAGCTGGGGTACTAATTTTGGTACTTCGGTACTTTGGGGTTGGACTTGAAATGCTGTCTTTGTTGATTGGTTATGCGAATAGCTTGCTGTGGGCTATCAGGTCCTTGAATAAATGGAGCGAGAGTTTGCTTAGCATTGCCAGCAGTAAGTCAGACTCCACCAGGGCTGCCCTTTGTCACCGGTTCTGTTCATAACTTTTATGGACAGAATTTCTAGGTATAGCTAAGGGGTAGAGGGAGTCCATTTCGGGGCCCTCAGGATTGCATCTTTGTTTTTTTTGTAGATGATGTGGTCCTGTTGGCATTGTCAGGCTGTGACCTGCAGCATGCACTGGGGCAGTTTGCAGCTGAGTGCAAGGCGGCCAGGATAAGGATCAGAATTTCTAGTCTGAGGTGATGGTTCTTGCTCGGGAAAGGGTGGATTGCCCTCTCCTCGTAAGCAATGAGTTGCTGCTTCAAGTAGAGGAATTTAAGTATCTCGGGGACTTGTTCCCAAATGAGGGAAGAAGGGAGTGGAAGATTGACAGAGGGATTGGTGCAGCGTTAGCAGTTATGTGGATGCTGTACCGTTCTGTTGTGGTGAAGACGGAGCCAAGTAGGAAGGCAAAGCTTTTGATTTACCAGTCAATCTACTTTCCTACCCTCACCAATGGTCACCAGCTTCGGGCAGTGACTGAAAGAATAAAACTGCAGATACAAACGCCAGAAATGAGTTTCCACTGCAGGGTGTCTGGGCTCAGCCTTAGTGATGGGTAGGAGGAGCTTGGACATTCAGGAGAGGCTCAAAATAGAGCTACTGCTCCTCTGCATGGAAAAGATCCAGTTGATGTGATTCAGGCATCTATCTAGGACGCCTCCTGGACGACTCCTTGGAGAGGTATTTCAGATATGTCCAACCGGGACGAGGCCCCAGGGCAGATGGACTACCGGATCCTGAATGCCATTACTCAGAAGTGCCATGAGCTGCTGCCTTTGATCCCATCAGCCCTAGAACAGCCCCGTGAGGTGTGTATCTTTACCAAGCCGGACCTCCACAATGCCTATAGTATGATGCGCATCCAGGCCAGGGATAAGTGGAAGATGGCCTTAATCATGGCAAGTCTATGGCATCAGTATGAACATCTTGTGATGCCTTATGGGTTGGCCAACAGCCCTTCCATTTTTCAGAGCTTCATGAGCAGGATCCTGGTTGATATGCTGAACTGGTTCACCATTGTGTATATCAACAGTATCCTCATCTACTCTTCTTCCACTGACCAACGCATGGGACACGTCCGATGGGTGACGGGTGCTCCAGCACCTCCGGGACCAACACCTGTCTGTCAAAGGCGAAAAGTCTGAGTTGCACTAGTCTGTCCTCACGTTCTTAGGGTACCAGATTCAACCAGTAGGGATGGATGAGGAGAAGGTGAAAACTGTCTGGGATTGACCCTAGGCCCAGACCGTGAAGGAGCTCCAGAACCTTCATTTGCCAGCTTCTACCAGTGTTCATCTGGAGATTCTACTTGGTCACGACCCCACCACCACCCTGATGAAAGTCACTATGCTAGACCCCTGAAGCTAAGGAAGCTCTCCAGCGCCTCAAGGAGGTGCTCATCCTCCAGCAGCCTGACCTGTTGACCCCCTGGGTCATGGAGGTGGACACCTCGGAGGTTGGGGTCTGCGGCATCCTGTCACAGCAACAGGGAGAGACAGGAAGGATGCACTCTTGCGCCTACTTCTCATCGAAGCTGACACCGGGAGAAAGGAATTATAACAACTGGAACTACAAGCTTCTTGTGATGAAGCTGGCCCTTGAATAGTGGTGACATTGGTTGGAAGGCACAGTGCATCCCTTCCTGGTGTTCACCAGCCACCAAAACCTGGAATATATGAAGTCAACTAAATGCTATAACCCCCATCAGGCCTGATGGGCCCTCTTTTTCACCAGGTTTGAGTTTAAGATCTCCTACATTCCTGGGGCAAAGAACCTCAACTTGGACCTCCGGTTGTGCCAATTCAACCGCCTGGTGGTGCATGACAATCCTATTCTAATTCTCCCGCAGTTCTGCTTCCTGAGCCTGGTGACCTGGGACCTGGAAGGAACCCTCTGTGAAGCCCAGCACCAGGAGGCTGCACCCGCCAACTGCCCTCCCAGCAAGCTCTTTGTCCCTTCTGTCCTCTGCTCTGTTGCACTGTAGTGGGTGCACACCTTCCTTGCCTCTGGCCACCCTGACATTCCTGTCACTGCCCGCCTGCTCACCCATCAGTACTGGTGGTCTGACTGGAGACAAGAAATAGAGAAGTTTGTACTGTCCTGCTTGGTCTGCAGCCATCACAGGGTCAGCAATCAGAAGCCTGCCAGCCTACTCCAGCTGCTTCCCACGTCAGACCATTCCTGGTTGCAGCTGGCCATGGACTTCATCACCGACCTTCCTCCATCCCAGGGCAACATTGTCATCCTCACAGTGGTAGACTGCTTGTCATGGGTGTGCTGGCTGGTACCCCTCCCCACGCTACAAATCACTTCTGAGCTGGCCAACCTCCCCCGGACCTTGATGATCTGGTACTATGGTGTACCTGAGGACATTGTGTCGGACAGGTGAGTCACAGTTTGCTGCGAGAGTCTTTCAGGTTTCCTGCACCCGCCTTAAAATCTCTGTGTGCATGTCTTCCAGCTACCACCCTCAGACGAATGGTGTCACGGAGTGGATAAACCAGGAGGTCACAAAGACCCTACTGTGGCTACTGTGTGCCTCCAATCCATCTCAGTCGGCTCGCGACATCCAAAACATCCATTCTCAGCCTGACTCCGACCTCATGCCCTTCCAGTGCATTCTGGGGTACCAACCCTGTTCCCCTGGTACTCCCATCTCAGTGCGGTCCCATCAGTATACGAATGGTATCACCGATGCCGGACTGCGTGGAGGCAAGCCCATTGGCTACTCCAAGCTTGGTCCTACTGGCAGAAGGCACACCTCCACTGTAACCCCAGACCAGCCCTCCAGTCCAGCCAGCATAGCTGGCTCTCCATCAGGAACTTCCACCTCCCTGGCTGTTGTAAATTGTCCCCTAAGTACATTAGCCCGCGTCTTTCTCCAGGTCAGGCCCATGACCCCTGCCTGCAGCTGGCCTATATCTACTGGATTTCGCCGTCATTCCACGTGTCCCTCCTGAAACCAGTTAGATATGGCGTGGCCCACCTTCCAGGGGATATCGACGGACCTTTGCCCCCAGTTCTGTTTGACGACGGTGAAGGCTTCGCGATCCAGGCCCTTCTGGACTCCTTGCACCAGTGGAGCAAGCTGCAGTACCTGGTGGAATGGGGCAACTTTGGTCCAGAGGAGCAGATCTGGGTACCTGTGGCCGACATCCTCGACCCCTTGCTGGTAGTCCAGTTCCACCGTGACAAGCCTACCCCTCGGCGCCTTCTTCAGCCTCCAGGAGGCGGCTGTCGGGCGGGGGGGCGGGTCATGCTAAACCATCAAGGCTGAGTAACAACACCTGTTACTCACCTTTAAAACCCCAGGCTGCCTTGCACACAGTGAATGACACATACTGAGTGTGCTTACTTTGTCGCCTGTCTGTCCCTGACCCGTCCTGCCAGCCATGCTCCTGTCCTGTCCCGATTCCCCAGCTTCCCCCAGTGAGCCCCCCGTGTAGGACCGACCCCTCTGGCTCTTGGCCATCTCACTCTGTGACCACAACCACAATCCTGGCTAATTCCAGTCCTGTTCACAACTGGGTGCCTCCTGAGGTTTCTGTTTTGTGACACAATCATATTTGGGTATTGACAGATTTGAATATTACATCTTTTGAGACAATTTTAATGATTTTATATTTTCAAGATAAATTACAACTGGAGATTTTATAGATTCTTATTTTCTGAAGAAATCTTATAATGGTCCAGTAAATAGTGTCTAACACATTTTGCTGCTGCTGTGTCAGTGATTAACAAAAAAAGAAAAGAAACAATGATATTAAAAACAGCAATACAATAAACCAGACAAAAGGAGGAGAGTACAGGATATAAAAAATTCCTTAAATAAATTATGATATATACAGAATGCGGATTGTACTGTACCTAAGAAGTTCTGATATTGCAAAAAACATATTTCCACAGGAAAGCCTGCTTTACTAGTACACAATATTCCGAGTCAAATTCTCAAAAGCTGCTTATGCTGTCCATTTATTTTTGAGTGTGTATGTACCATGCAATAAACAAATTTCCAGCACATAATGGTATATGTTTTGTAGATTGGAGAGATTTTTTTACAATTACTGTTTGCCAGGTGATGGCAGTACTGAGTGAGTTTTTCTTTTCTTTCTTTAAATCAAGGCTTTGGGTTTTAAAGCATTAGTGATATTGATAATAGCTTTGTTATATCCATGGCTTACTCACAGAGTTCAGGTATATACCATGTAAAACGAATAATTTCATACTTATTAAGTTGATTGTAGCTGACTGAGACTCATCATAAACATATCCCAACATTATGGGATGGATGGATGGATGGATGGAAGTTACAGTAGAGTTTTTTCCTCAAACTTTGTTCTACTGTCAGAGCATGTTAATGCTGAGTAATGAGTAGATTGGTTCTACAGTCAAATAATCTCTTGGTTACACTGAGAAATTTGATATGAAACATTATCTTACTTTCCTTTCCTCACAAATCTATGTGAAATCTCTGTTATAAATATTCTTTATGTTTCGGTGAAGCAGGCATATCGTGTTCTGTAAATGAGACCATTGTTACCCTGTGCGTCTGATGTTATACTCACTTAGTAGATGCTCGTACTAATGGACGTGGCCTGAGATGGAAAGTGTCATATATTAAGTACATCAGCATCTAACTGCAGTGCAGCGAGCCTAATGGAATTTACATTTTTAATCATTTATCACTAGTGATAGGAAAATCAGCCAGCTACAGGGAGAGAAATCGAGGCGGTTGGGTCATTAATGGCTTATGACACTGATCACAATTGCTTGTTATAAGTTAATTGAAAAAGATATTCAAATGCATTCATCCATGTGTCATTTGAAAATGTAACCCAAATATTGTAGCCTAGTTTTATATTAACATGTTGCTTACAATAATGAAAAACGTACTTCCCTTAAATTACAAGTTAATGCGTTATAAGAATAACTTATAAATATATTATCTATATGATTTGAGTCTGAGCCAATTTTAAAGGAGTGGCGCCACCGTTTGAATCTGCACTGCAGCTGATCTGGTTGCCACCCTGGGTACAGCATCCCTGCAAAGCTAAATGAGCGTGGGGGCTGCCCTAAGACCACCTTCCTTAAAACAATACAGTCATTGGCATTCACTAGGAGTGACGTACACATTGGCATCCTGCATTTTATGAAGCCGCTGCAGAGATCTCTAATATAAAATTCCCCCCATTTGGTAGCAGCACAGAGAGCCAACGGCCGAATTAACTTAAAGACATTCTTTCTTAGCTACTGAATACCTCATCTCCCTGGGAAACAACTTACAGCTCAGGAAGTGAAAAGGCTTCCTTATCTCCCTACTTTCCCTCCCTGCAGCAGAGTAACTCCATGGTTCACCAATGAACTGCAATTCTGAAGAAGCAAATTCTTGGTGAAGTGTGGACTCTGCTTTCTTACTGAGATCTTTCTTCAGATCCCCGAAAGCTCTTGGCACAAAAGTTGGTGGAGCCGCCCTAGTGGAGAAATTCAAAATTAATTTTCTATATCTTCAAATGATTCTGGAAAAATATGAAGGGTGAAACTGAATTACTTCTACCCTTCACACCCAGTTGTTGGCTACATAATCTTCAGAGGAGGATAGAACCTGTTTGGAGGGTAACTGATCAGCTGTTCATATCTACGGGATACCTATGGCATTTTATAGACTTTCAAACCCATTCCACAAAATATAATTAAAATTGCATAGGGTATGTATAAAATACATGCAGGATATGTACACGTAAGCATACTTAAATTACAATTTTAAGACCAGTACACGCGTTTCTCTTTTTACTTAAAATGTACGTATTGCAAAATACAAAATATTTGGTCGCAGTGTATTCCACTTGATGTTTCACATAAATACTTGAATCCGGTAAGTCACCGGCGCTCCATTTTAGTGAACTCACTTTCACCAGGACATATTTAGGAACGTATATTTTCATTTGTATTTCTTTTCCAACACTATGGATAAAAGTCAGACTGATAATTCATCACAAGCGTACAGGGCCTGTAAATTGTAACGACTGAAACAATAACCAGGAAAATATTATCACATGACACTATAACATTAACAATGCTATAAACGCCAGCTAAGACGCTTCAACGAGTTATGTGAAAAATATTTCCTTTCTTCTCATTGCACTGTAAATGCCGGCGCTCATATTCCGTATTACTTCTAATTATTTTGCTGAGGAACTTTCATTAACCACAATCTTCATTCATCATGCTAAGGAATAAGGAACGTATTGCAGAGAATGAGATTATTGTCTTTTCAGTCCAGATACAGACGTTTATTAAGAATTTAATAATAAGATATTTTAATAAGATGCAAGAAGTGAAACCCCTATACGAGAAAGAAAAATCAATCAGATCTTAATCAATCAGAAAACGATTAAACGGTTACGTAAGAAAGCGACATGGTACGGTTAGCAGTTCACTCATTTTATCAAAATAAACTAATAATAATTTCACCAGGGATTTTAAAAACCCAAAGATCTTAAAGGCTAATGCTACATTACAGTTCTCTCATAGCGGTTGCCGCCATGTTGCCTGTTTAATACGGTGGGCGTCACCCTTCAGTTCTTATATAATTTTATGACAGAAGCACGTGGTTCGAAGTCACTGAGTTCAAACTTTTAACTCACTTATCACGATCTGTCACAGCGACCTACATGGGAAATGAATGCAACGCACTGAAGTAGATTTACAAATATACATGTAAGGATTTTGGACGTTTTCGATATATAATGTTGATTGACCCGCAAGTTTGCTTTATGATAATGACGAATATAAGGGCGACAAAATATGCCACAGTGTAGCGTGCTCAGGGATTTCAGGTGAACCTGTGACTATGAAAACGGTTTGTGTGGGACGGCAAAGGCCGTCCTGAAAGGGGGGGGGAGAACCGTAACTTCAAAGCTACTTAAAGTATCTTTTGACGTTTTGGTTGCTGTAATACAGAGCTACGAGTTGAAAGGCATGTTCCACTTCACATTTTAAAGCTGACCCAACGTGTGTGTGTCCTGAGCCGTTAGAAGATTTAAGTTCGCTTTCGCTAATTTATGAAACTTAAAAATTAAACCATAATTTATAATAAATGATTGCATCGCTTTGCATGTAGGCACTGACGCTCAGTGACTAATACTACTGGTTTAGAGTTGATTTAGTGGCTGTTTTCAATGATTGAAAATATTTCATACAAATGATTTTATATATGTGGACACAACATCCAAACTTATTCTTTAACAGTTTATTGAAATTGATATTCTGATATAAACAATTAATATTGATTTTCAACACCAGTATAGCAGTGTATATCTTCTCCAATGTGAACTAATAACTTTTAGTTGTTATTAATGTTTCTTACATACCATACAACACCAATTCTTGTGTCCTCTGAGCTCCAGAAATATGGAGGTACTACAATAGAAAGCTGCTGATGATTTATTTCTCAAGAAATTACACACATGTTATGTCTGTCTTTCAAAATCATGCTGACAAAGCCAATATAAATCTTTAAAAATAAAGGCCTGAATTCTGTGTACTATTAGAACATTCATTATTTATGTCTTGGCTGACTTCACTATTTATTATTTATACTGTACAGTGAACATAACTGCTGAAACAGAAAAAAAGAAAGAAGAATGTTATGCATGTGTTATGGTTTCTATAATGCAGGCTGTTGACTTTGTTGACATAAGAAAGTTCCTTCTTTCAGTTAGATCAGAAATCGGTGAGCAACATAATTAGGGTTACAGTTGATTTTGTTGATTCCACATGGAGATTCTGCAGCAACGCACTGAAGTAAGAACGCAGCACACAGACAAACGTTCATATAGTGCAAAGACAGACACACTGAGCAATGTGCTGAAAACAAATTTTGAAAATACACAGTATATACTATTAGACTATCTAGAAAACAGACTATATTAGTACTGTAGAAATAAATGTTTACAGATAATAATAATAAATTAGTGATGGTAATACAGATAGCACCAGATTTGTTTTATTATAACAAAGCTGGCTTGCTTCTTAATACTTTAATTACATAGGCCTACTATAATTGTTATAACCAAGGTTTCAGTGATATGATATCTATTTGCATTAATTTTTGCCGATATTCTACAGTCAATGGCCCACTGATTATTTTCTTTCTGATTAAGGAATTAATGTCCTTTATGTAGACTGTTCAATCTTCACGTGGAGTTATGGTCAGACCTTCTAGTCATAAAGTGTGAAAATCTCACTCCTTTTAGCACACTGACCAAGACAGAGGGTGTTAAGGTCGACTCAGTTCAGAGGGCTGGGGGTTTGTACCTTCTGTCAATCCTACTCAGAATTTTTCTAATTTTGCTTTGGAAAGGAATTTGAATACTTGGCACACACCCCTGGGTTTGCTATCAGAAAAGAATATGTTTGGATGTACAAAACTGAGAATTTGAAGTTTATATTTTATTTCTATGTCTGGCTAATGTAATGGGAAAAATACCAGGCAACTAGTTAAACACAGAAGCCACATGAAATGACACAAGTACCCCGGGCCTATCAAAATCATATTTTTGCAGTCAGCATTCACTGAGTAGTAACCACATGGAACAATGTCTGATTACAATCCTTTATGTAGAGTAACACCTAACATAAGTAGGAAGTTATAAATTATATACCTCAAACTTGAAAACAAAGACTAAGGTTAATCAATAACATTGGCAGTAGTGCCAGAAAAATCCTTTTTGTCCTGATGTTTATTTATAACTTAAGAGTTCAAAGTCTAACGGATTCTTTCTGCGGGAGACATATTTGCCCCTCTCTGGTTCTGAACAATTCCTGTGCAATCCTGTTAAACAGTCACTAATTAGCAGAAAGAGACGTTCAAATGTATGTGGCTACCCTTTAAAAATGGCCGCGTGCTTCACAACATAGCGACTCATGTAGGTGGATATTCTACTCACACGAAAAACAATTTTGAAGAACAAACTTCCCAAACATACTTCTTCAATTACATTCATAATTATTATTTCGCTTTACCGAATTTATACAAAATAAGAATTCTCAAAATGGTAAGAAAGTATTTATGTTGAAATTTGTTAATATTCGTCGTTTCCATAGAAGATAAAAGCAGATTTTTTTGGAGTTCAAAAATTTGATATTTTTTTCCTCAATGTTTTATGCATATCTGCTGTGTGCTGCATTTATTCTTTTTGTAATAGACCTGTTCCTGAATTTTATATCGTATTCATTGATGATGATTGCGCATGTCCTAGATGCTTTGTTTTTATGTTGTAACCAATTAAATTATTATTATGATAATTTTACGGGAACAGAACTCAGGAACCGTTTTCTTTTCCTTAATGTGTATGATCTGTACCATATGAACAATAGCGCCACCTGATGTACCTAGTCAGATCTGCAAATAGGAACCTCTAAGACAGGATCTGAGTATAGTTTAAAATATTAATCATACAATATGTTTCTGATGGAACATAATAATACTACTACTAATAATAATAATAATAATAATAATAATAACAATAATAATAATAATAAATCCATTAATCATCTATTTTAAACTAGTAATGTAACTTGATCCAAAACAGGGAAATTGATCTCGCCCATTACATCTCTGTGAGAAACAGTACATAAACTCGTACTTTACGTATACGTAGCTTCTTTACTCAGTGTCATATAGAAGCAATTTACCCATACACGTAACTTCTGTACCCTGCATACCAAGTAAATGAATGACGCAAAATTCAGCATTGTAAAAATAAATGCTATTGAATTGCATTCGAAAACGGTATAATACAGATACCAGATGAACCGAGCTTTACATTTTGATATCATACTCTAATTTTGAAACTCTCATTTGTTTTTCTAAATACTGTGGCTACAAATGAAAGTGTTAGTATGTTTTGTCTTATCAATTTAAAACTTGGTGAAGTAACAGGTTGAGAGAGACTCACACACTGGTCCAGATGCCATAAATGTAGACATACTACAATTCAACGTCTTATATTACCAAGTAAAATCATTTTGTTATATTTTACAATTTTATACATTTGTGCCGTTTTTTTGTTGCCTATATGGTGAGTGAAAACGCGTATCAGTTTATGGCATTTTTATATTGCAATGCATAAAAAACATCGAGCAAACTCGTTCTGTCTCTCCGCATATACTCCCTCCCTCTCGCTCTTGACTTGGTGACAGACCCGAGAGCCTTTTGTGCTTCCTCAGCCAATAGAGACGAATTACGACACTGAGCAGCTGTGATATATAAACGGCCCTTTTTAGACGTGCTTGCACACTTTTCATTCACTCATCTTAATATATGAACGTTGTGGATTTCATTATTCAATGTTGGTACAACCAAAACAAACCAATTCAATTCTGAGACTGAAGAATTTGATTTCGAGTGATTTGAGGAGATAAACGCTGGAGCGCGTACTTATAACATCTACTTCTGCACTAAAACGTAAGGCATCATTCATGAAAGTAATTAAACTGGAATTGCCGCAGATCACCGGTATCTTTATGAGGAGAAAATAAATACGGTGGAGCAAGGCATTAGGAGAAGAAAACGGGAGGACACAAGGAAGACCGACACCAGCCATTCAGCATCATGCCTAAATATAACTTTTTGTTGTGTTTGATGGTCCTCATCTCTTTGGGACTATCCGGGAGTGACGAGCCTCACCTATTCTTTCCACCAGCAAGCGAGATACCCACAGAAGCCGGTTTGTCACTAATAGAGGTAGATGAAACGGGTGCGCATGAGTGCTCAGCATGCGTTTGGCGAGAACAGAGCAAGGTTCTGAGGCTGGAGACGATCAAATCCCAGATTCTCAGCAAGCTGCGGCTCAAGCAGGCGCCTAACATAAGCCGTGAGGTGGTGAACCAGCTGCTCCCTAAAGCGCCGCCGCTGCAGCAGCTCCTGGACCATCATGACTTCCAGGGAGACGCTTCCTCACAGGATGAATTCATGGAAGAGGATGAGTATCACGCAACTACGGAGTCGGTTATAACAATGGCTTCGGAGCGTGAGTACCGTAACTTACTTAAATAGTTTATTATGTGCAAGCTGGTGGACATAAATCTGATCACAATCACTTTATGTTATTTGTATGTAGCGTTGTCGAAAATGTATAATTACAACAATGCTTCGTAGATTTCAGTCGGGCGGATTTAATAGTATTTATGATTTTAATTTCTTATTAAGATGAATGACAGTCCGCAAAGCCATCTGTTTGCTAGGGCTGTCAAAATAAGAATGGACGGTGTGAACTGTGAACTTGATAAATCAATATTCCAATTAATCAACATCTAAAGGTATATGGCACAATGTATATCAATTTTATGATTGCATTGATTAATTATAGTTAAACTAAAAAGACATTACCGACAAACGTTACTTATTTAAAATATATACTTCCGTTCTATTAGGCTATTTTCGCTTCTGCTGCACAAAATGGTATCATTAATACCTTTACAAGTGATTATAGCTGCTGTGGCCGACTGACGTTGTGACATGTAGTTCGGTATATGAAGGATGCTCTACGAGGCTCTAGGCAGAGAGAGAAAAGCTCTCCTCTGCTTTAGTGAATACTGACAATTTGTCCACAGCCCAAATATTGTCTTTCCTTTGACAGTGAGCGCTCGTTGGTCTTTAATATCCGTTGTAAGATCTATCGCATCAATACCAGATAGCTACTTTTCAGACAGTTTCACCCGCACTAACATCAATCAATGGTCCCTATTCATAAACCGCTCTTATACAAACGCCCGAATCATTTTTTTGAAGGCTAACCATAAACTCCGTATTAGCTTTAAAACAGCATACACCTTTGTCTTCCATTCCTTTTAATTTACTAGTCGGTGACGGAAGTTCGACAATTTGAAGCTTATAAAGGTTTCCGATTAGTTTTAAAAACTGTCACTAATTAGGACCGTCGCATTTTGAATAGTGAACCAGTGTCAACATGGGTAACGAGTTCATAAATCAATATCAGTAATTCAGCACTGAGCCTCTGTCGTTTATTCAATTCATCGCAGTAATTATTTGTAGTGTACATTTTCCTGCTATGTTTTACATGATCTTTATATTGGCATATATGTTAATTTTAAAGTCGAAAACGGTTATATAATTACATTATGAATACAGAAACAGGTGTTTGAATATAGAAGGGACATATCGTGTAAAGCTCCCGGGTCATTTACCGGTTTAAAAACAGTTGCGGCGCTGCAACACTGTGTATCTGATATATATTTTTTAGAAATGTTAGTAGAGCCGACAGCTGTGTTCGATCAGCGCTTTATAAGCGGGCTCTAACCGGATCCCCTGCTGTTCCGCGCACTGAGAAAAAGTGTGTCCGAAAAGCTGCCATTGTTTCCTCATGCAGCAGTCCCTCTCGACAGCACTTGCCTTTTTAAATGCGAAGTTTATAGGCAGAGCCCGTTTTTTTCATTGAGGACACAAAGCCCGAGAAACAGTTGGGGTCGAGGGGAGTGTGTGACCTTTCAGCAGAGAATCGCTGGGGTTCAACAACATTTACACACGTAATGTATTCTGCACAAGGCGGACGAAAAGCCGAGCAAATAATCCGTTTTTTTCCAAGAGTGAACAAAGGTAGGTTTGTGTTCCCTAACTAACCTCTTCGTCGATTGTTACACAGTCCACGTCGTGCCGGTTCTCAAATGCATAATGAACTTGCGCCGGTTCTACTGCCTTGTGAGATTTCATGACACCCTCAGGCTACATCTCGTTTACAGATGACTGTTCATTGCTAAAGGGGGGGGGGGGTATTATTCTGCTGGCATAAACAGTCATAACTGTAAAAAGAACGCTGCAGTATTCGATGTTGTACATAATTTTGAGTACGCTCAAGGTTGCTATTGAATGGTTATTTATAAATAAATATACTCCTTATATTTTATTTCCTTTTACGTATTTGTGACGGCCAATCTAACTTGACAGCAGGAAATAACAATCAGTGATCATGCAATATAAGGAACCATTACCCTTTAAATCTTATGCTGAATTCAGTAAATTTTACCTATGTTATGAAAATGGATAAGCAATACAATCATGCACCTGTGGTCTATGCTGTCAAAGTGAGTGAAGGTAATTTTCCTATTGGATACAACCTGAGTTCTTCCGTGGCTAATGAGTATAGATTATTGTTGAAATGTACATTTTTGTAGACACATTTCTGATTATTGCAGTCAACACTGAAATTAACTTGGCGATATCCCTTGCATATAAGAATCCTTAAGAGTATTTTAAGTTATGTTTTAATTTGTATAAAGGTAAAAAATGCCCTTTTCATTTTTCAATAAATATGATAATCAATGAAAAAGTTTTAAGCATCTCTTCATTAAAACACTAGGATTTTGGGACTTAATGGGACTTAGTGGGTGCAGACTAGGATTCCTTGGGTCTCATTCTTATAATTTCTTCCAGTCCAGGGCAGTTTCGCTTGGCGTGACCATTCCGCTCATGTGTGTGATGATCTCTGGGCCATAGCCGCCACCTTCAGCTGTTTCCGCTTGTCTGAAATGCGGAAGGTCGACTTGCTTCTGTGTGGATTTCAGTCCTATCCTTTGTTAGGTGCATTTCATGTTCGAAATCAGCTCAGCTATGGTCTTCCTTTACAGTATTTTACTGTTCCTTTACATGTAGGTTTCTGCCTGCCCGAAATGCTGTCTTCATCATGCTGGTGACCGTCTACTGGTATAGATAAATTAATTGAAAAGTGTTTGAAAGTAGCCCCCTATAATATGTGTTGATCAATTTGTATATTCGCCTTCAGCCCAAACTCATTACAAGGATTCCTATTTGGAATATTGTTAGCATGATGTTATATAAGGAAACATATGTGGCTGAATATCACACCTCCATATTTTGCTAATTTTAATCCCCCTCATTCTTGCCTTGACACATGCAGACACGCACCACAGTGGTTCAGTAGCGTTTTCTGGGAACGGGAGCCAGCATTCTCGCCTGTGACACACTAATGTATCCCACAGGAGAATTCTGTGTTTCTGGTCCTCAGTTAAAGGACATCAAAAGCAGCAGCAGGCCAATCCAGCATGACTACTCTGCATGACCCTCGCTCCATCCCCTCTGACAATGCCTCTAAATACTCTCGTGGGCTCAGGATGCAGGTCAAAGCCACCAGTCACATTATATACAGGTAGCATTTGGTCACATTTCATGAAAATGAACTGATCTATAATATAATTTCATTTATGTAATATTGCATAGTACAGTACTTCAGATGCATTACAAAAATTCATATAATGCATATTTTTGGCTATGAAAAATGGATTCATTATAATATAATAAAATATCTGAAATGTGCATGTATGAGTTTGAGTTGTGTTTGTTGCTGGCTCCTGTACAAATTGCCCTTTTATGGGTGTTCCATAGGAGGCAGGCCAAGTGTTTTGGAACTTATGCGTCGGCCCTGGTGAGGTGGTGACCCTGCAAGGCCCTCATTTGTCACTTGTCCATGTGTTAAAACCAGGCCTTCCTCTCTCATCAATGCCCTTTCTTTAACAGCCAGAACTTTGTACATTCGAAAACGTTTGCTGATAATTTGTCATTTCCCCTTCTGGATTTCAGTAATTGGCAGCTTATGGTAATTGTAGCACATTAGCACACACCTGGAATCGAGCATCTATTCATAATACATCCTAGCACTGTAACCTACTGGAGGAGCATAGCCCCAAATCACTGAACACTCACACAGTTTAGTGCAATTTTATCTCAGATTATCATTAATTTATTACTGAAGCTGATCCACAGCTGTGAATGGTGAATATCTCAAAAGCTATGTCTGGATAAAGAGATATATAATGGCCTGTTTTAGTTAGAGGGATGAAAATCTAGTCCTTGAAAGAGGCTACAAATTTGTTGTTGTACAAAAGTGTTGTTTAAATATGACTCTCGCCAGTCATTCATATTTCCGGACATATTGACATTGTACATGCACATCCTCTCAACAGTGGGCATTATGAATTACAGGTCATATCTCACAGCAACAAGGAATTTTTAAGCTCTTCTTGCATGACTGATACTAGGTGTAAAGTTATAAGTTTGCAGTGTGTTTTTCAGCATTTTCCTCCACGGGGATAACCTGGGATTTGAAATATTCTGACGCTGAAGTTGTGACTAGTGCTTTAGGAGTTCAGGAGTTCAAGAATGAGACAATAATGTATTTCCCTCGATTTTGAAACAGGGAGTAATGGTAAAGTGGAATGCAAGGGAGTCTTACACCCTTCCAGCACCACCATATACATACACCCACACACACTGGAGAAAAATCCCCCTATTGACAAAAAGGGTCACAGGGTTC
Source organism: Gnathonemus echidnorhynchus (assembly GCA_026776725.1). Taxonomy (NCBI): domain Eukaryota; kingdom Metazoa; phylum Chordata; class Actinopteri; order Osteoglossiformes; family Mormyridae; genus Gnathonemus; species Gnathonemus echidnorhynchus. The sequence continues at coordinate 1,961,477 of JAODJU010000088.1, forward strand.
ACAGCAATGTGATATATTGGACGAGGAGCCAATTAACCTCATCAGGTCTCTTTCTTTGGCAGAAAAGGAGAAACGGTAGTAGATTAAACAGCACTACCCCCCCCACACTCATCCACCAACCACTCCCACTAAAAAAAAAAAAAAAAAAACAGAAAACACAAGTCTTTTATAGTGTTGACCCTATAAAAGGGTCATTTCCTGAAAGTGCAGGAACCATAAACATTAAGAGGAGAGTGCTAAAAAGACAGAACAGCACAAGTCCGGCTCTCCTAAGAGCAGGGCTCCGCATTCATGCTAAGCTGACGAGCCTCTCAGGTTTTTATATATTTATACATTCCTTGGGGAGGCTTTTGATGGTAACACCTGCTCTGTTCGTTTTCAGTTATTTCTGACTATTACAGAATAAACATAAACTTGTGTGCTGACTGTTTGGGGGCTTGTTTAAAAAGAAATAAAACCTTTAAAAAGTGCAGGCAGTAGAAATAGCACAACATGCTGTCAATTTTATGGCTAATAAAATTTCAAAGGAACCAAAGTCCATTAATAGCCTGAACAAAATTTCAGCAGTGACTTCAGGAATCTCACCCCTTCCGTGTCGTGTTCCCCATTCCCACGATTCCATGTCTCTCTCCCATAAAGTCCTTTTCTCAGGGTAATAATTGTTATTGCTATTGCTGATGCCTAATATACGTTTTTCCAGTCGAAGAAATATACAAACATAAATTACACCTCTTCCCAGTAAAAACATTAAGAACAGACAGCACAAGTTAATAATGCTCAAATGTTTTTTTTTTTTCTTCAATATAGGTGCTGCAGGATTAGCAAAGGTTGATTAAAATAATGCCCCCATGGAAAGGGTTCTCCAGTCGTTCCTAATTATTGCACCTTGGATCCACAGTAGTTGTTCTGCTGTTAAATGCTTGAATGCACTTGTCAGTTAGCACACTTCTTACTGGCTTTGAAGCAAGTTTAAGACACAACCATCCGGTCTACAGTGTTAAGTAACATGCTAATGCAACTGTCTATGGGGAGCAACAAGGACCCGGGTTCTTTTCTCCAGGGAGAGTAATCATTGAGCATTTTATAGGTGTACTTAAAAATGCAAAACAGATGTTATGTTTGACTAACATAGGAAATTATTACTTAATTAAGAAGTGATCTGGAGCTTTAAAAATGTTTATAATAAATTAAAAATTTGTAGAAAAAAATCAGTGCTTTTAATTTTAAAATAAATGGGACAGTACTGGAAATGGATAAAATAGAAATCAGATCTTGGAAAATTAACGAAACATATTTGTGTCTATTTTTATTGCCATCTCATAATGCAAAAGTTTAATAACCAAATATTACTTGACATTTTCATAATGTGGTTATATGTAATATTCAGTGTTTTGTTGAATCATCATTTGCGATAAGGAATTAACTGTATTCAGAAATGTCAAAAATATGATCGAGGATATACGTATCTGTTACCCAGGAGATGATGAGAAACTCTCTTTCAGTCAATCAGCATCAGTCACACACATGTTGTAATAAAATGAGCATAAAGTGTCTTAGTTTGCCAGTGTGAGTTTTTGTCTTACAAAATGTTGACATTCTCTTTCAGCTCAATAGCCCCTTAACAACAAATCGAGAGGCCTAGCTCGCACCGTGATTCACAGCAGAGACAGGGAGGGTGTATCAATACCTACTGAGCCCCCTTGGCTTCCTCCCCCTCCTGGAAAGGCTGGCCCATTTTGAAGTATGAAGAGTGGGGTAGAGAGAGAGGGAGGTGAGAGATACCTGTAACACAGAGCATCGCATTGTCACGCTTACACAGAGGAGCTATTGTACCAAATGCAGCATCTCACATACTGAATTCACTTCAGAAAGCACTGGACTGAGTGGTGGCGTGCAATGAATATACTTTAGTGATCTAGGATGAAATGCTGTAAACCTTTATTAACAAGGATAGGAATGATTACCACTCCAGTAAGCGTACAAGAAATATTCAGTTCCTAAACCTGGTAATTTAGGCACAAAGCGGCAGAAAATGTAAACAGCTGCATCTTTCTTTGTTTTTTGGTCGTGGGCATTGGCATCGTCAAAGGAAAAGCCATGACTTCTCTTCTTCAAATGGTGAGGAACCATTAGAGACGAAATGTTTGGTATGAAGGAGTCATTCAGAAGGTTTTACTTTACGTTGTTCATGGAGTGTTTTCAAATACACATACTAAATGTGCAGAGATCTTGGAGAATCTGAATCACGTCACACATAAAAGGACGCGGGTCCAGCTGTCCAGTTCAGCATCTTGAATCTGCCTCTTTGTGGACTGTGCATGTCTCCCTTTCAATGCTTTTGATTCTAAGCCCCTGTCCCTCGTCCTGGGAGACTGCGTTGAGGCCCTGTGTCCATGTGCATATGTGCGTGTGTGTCTCTTTATCTGGCAGAACCGAGGGCTCGCTCAGTTGGAACAAGGGGTATTAGGGGATATCTTTTGTGGCTCCTTGGGGGCTCCTCTACGGAGCCCTAATAGGAGTCTTGTGCCTGGCAGCGTCCCAGGGGACAATCTGAATAAGGGGGTCTAACATCACACTCCCCATCTCTAGCTACCCCCCTCTCCAATCCCTGCCTCCCTCACTCTCTCTCCATTCCCCATGGGACAGAGAGAGAAACAAAGAGGGACTTGGACTGGGGTGGGATGGGATGGTTGAGGGGGTGCACTGTGCCCCCTGTCTTATTAGAGGGGTCATGAACGTGTCACAATGATTAATTTGCTGAGGTGCAGGGGGATACCCCAGAGCCACATTTATCCAACACTGATGCTCCCAAATGCACACTTTCCACAAAATGGCACATTTGCATTTCCCATTAAGAAAAGAAAATATAGATATATATGCAAATAGAATCCCCTTTTGCTTATTCCATTATGCAGTATCGTTTCGGACATTAACAATAGGTGACCGGTTTCTTTTTGCAGTCTATTCAAAGTCAGTTGGCTCACTGTTCCTTTCCTCTGCCTGCCTTCCTGAAGGCACAAGGCCATCGAACTCAGCGTGGTGACGGGACACTGAAGAAGAAACGCAGACTTAAACATGAACATTACAATGACAGCCCTACCTTAAGTCTGTTCTTTATAATTAAAACATTTTACTGAGAAGGACAAACAAAAGATAACATGTAATGCTTTGTGTTGCCTTTCAGTGCTGCTTTGGGAAAGAAAAAAAAAGAAGCTATTTGGTCATTCAGTTGACTCTGAGTGTCCACACAGAACCTACCAAATATGTGTTACTGAAAGGATGCAATTAAGATTTGTGGGAGTTGCCACCTAGGATTAGGGTGTTGATTAAGCTTACCGTACACAAATTGCACTGTCTGTCACTACAGATTAATGTCACACAAGCAGCTTCGGAATAAATCCCTTGTAGACCTTTAACACATAGCTGTCTAGTTTCTTAGTCCGTATTCCTTATGCCACAGCCAGCTTAAGAAAGGCCCGGAGCTTCTATAGTTACATAAACTCTGATGCACTGTCACACTGCCTGTTGGCTTCCATTCACACACAGAATTTCAGGTGTTGTATCTACCGTTATGCAGAGTAATCAGAAATAATGGTGACCGTGCTTCGGGCTGGAATCACGTCCACTGAAAAGAAATGAATATGAAAGGAAACCAGCATAATTATAAAGAAATATTATCCGAAAATATTGATCTTTTACTTTTTGGAGATTTTGCTAAAAGCTTTGCTGCATATTTCCTGTTTGGCATTCAATCTGGCTTTTAGAAAACTATTAAGCAGCTAATGGACAGATGTAATGACCCTTAAGGCAGTCTGGAAGGATTTAATTGGTTCTGTGTTTGTGAATGAATACTTATGCTGCCTAATTAAACCTATGTGGTAAAACCTGTTCCACAATGATGTAAGAAACATCCCACCTTGTTTCAAAGGCAAGTCAGTCTTAATGGTTACTGCACCTACTACCAAAAAACTGGAAAGGTAATGGATGAGTTAGACTTTTGGCAAGTGTTTTGAGGTCCAGTCGACCCCACACTTCACATCATACTGGTGCTAGATCCTGTATATAGTGAACCATATACACATTTGAAGACATAAACTTGCCATTGAGCAAGGTTGTCATAAGCTCTGAAAACAGTGCACCAGAAGGTGGTGCTCTAAGCAAAACCTCGGCTAATACCCCAGCTTGGGACTGGGCTAGGGGTAGATGAATCCCTGAACTGCCCAATATGGCGGTTAAGTACATGGATTTGTAACCTGAATGTTGCTAGGTTAAGTCCCAAGGGCATATAAAATAGAAACATACAGCTTATAATTGTTTTTATAGGATTGTATATGTATCGTAAGTGCTAGGGTGGGGACTAGCTGTACAAATGGGTGGAATTATCAGCCATTTTTGATAAAACTATTAGCAAACAAAGGAAAATGATGATAATGATAAATATAACAATACACTGGGAATACTGGTAGTTGTACAAATCTGATGTTATTTTGATGCTCAGTATATTTGTGGCCTATCCACAGTATGATAAACATTTATCATTTTTTTCCCATCTTGTTTTACAAATTATGTATTGATATACATAATTTTGCTTATTTCAAAGGATTTAAATTGTGATTTGTAAACAATATTGTTATACTTCTAACCAAAAATTAATCTAGTGCATTTTTGATTCTGGAAAACAAGAATGCAGTATCAGTCATTTCCTGCTACACTTGATTACGTTCTTGGGGTGGTTTCTTCTTCTCAGTACACTACATATTGTGTAAGTTCCCTTTTATGTAATAAATACGCTTTATCAAAATGTTTTTGATAGACTGAATTGGAACTTGTTCCTCTTTCTCATTAGATAGATCCAGGTGAGAATTGTGAGAAGTTTATATTTTAAAAATACGTAGCGTGCTCTTGTGAAAAGAAACCTGTATTAACATCGCCGTATAACTGAATACCTAGTCGACCTTGACCTTCAAACTCAATTTGGCTATTAGGACTGACCCCCCAGCACCCCTGGGGATGTAAAGAACTGACAGTTTTGACCCTTGACCCTATTTCTTAACTAGGCCGAGATGCCAAAGTGACATTTTGACCCAGGAAGCCTTGACAGATTGTCATGGCAACCTCAGATTTAGAAGAGATTGACAATGCTTCCTTTGAGCAAGATTTTATAACTATTATTCTAATGGTCTTCTTACACAACAAAATAAGGATTTTAGTTTAGTGTAATTAGATGTATTACAATTTTAAATATACCTTAGAATCTTGGGACAGGTATTGTGGTGATGTCATACATTTTACAGGGTATTCAGGAGCCAAAAAGAAAATGTTTACAGTTCCAGAAGGAGCATTGCTGTTTAACTATTGACAAAGGGATTTCACTACATTTAAAATGTCCATACTTATAAATGATTAAGGACATGCAAGCTGTGCAAATCATCTAGTAATTAAAATATGTAACATTTTTAAAACATCACTAAAGAAATAATATAGACTACTATAGGTGCTACAAATAATCTTAAGGAAAATTAAAATCTGATCATGCTATGAAATAGAATGTCTTTATTGATATTGTTTTGAAATACATTGAAAAAAAATTGAAGCTGTTCACTGAGGAAAAACAGAAAGTTTTTATAGACATTTTCAAACTCGTTTGCAACAATAAAGCTCAAAATTTGAGGTTGAGTTAATATTGAATTAATAATGTTCAATGTTTTTGCACCATTGGGCTTAACTGACATTTATCTTCAACAGCGGAACCACTGGTGCAGGTGGATGGAAAACCAAGCTGTTGCTTCTTCAAGTTTAGCCCCAAGCTTATGTTCACCAAGGTTCTCAAGGCTCAGTTGTGGGTGTATCTACGACCACTTCAGCAGACCTCCACCGTCTACCTGCAGATCCTCAGGCTGAAACCTGTTACAGAGCAAGGCAGCCGCCACATCCGAATCCGCTCGCTCAAGATTGAGCTGAATTCCCGGGTCGGCCACTGGCAGAGTATTGACTTCAAGCATGTCCTGCAGAACTGGTTTAAGCAGCCACACACTAACTGGGGCGTCGACATCAATGCTTTTGACGAAAGTGGCAATGATCTGGCCGTCACCTCTCTGAGACCCGGTGAAGAAGGACTGGTAAGGACCCTCAGACCTGTTCCTTAGACATCTGACTATCACAAATCCAGTCCCTTCCTCTTCTGCCTTGTCTTTTTTCCTCCTATACAAATAGTTGATTAACCAAAAAACTAGATAGAAACCTATTTAAAATATCATTAATCCTATTTTAACTAGGCCTATAAGCGTTAAAGCTATATGGTGTATTGAAAGACAAACATTCTTTCCACAGAAAGATGGCTTATCTGTGGTTTCTTAGCCCTGCATTGTTATTATTAGGTGTTTATAACTTCTTTCCATTGTCATGTATTTGTCATAGTATTAATCTTAAACACATTGTATAACGTTACTTAAGTTTTATATCCCTGATTTGCCAGAGCATTTTCATATCTGATGGATATTTTCACAAGTGGCATGATGATGTACGGTTTGACGTTCACTCTCCACGGGGACGTTACCTTACCCGCTCGGCCCAGCCACACAGTCCCTGCAGCACACAGCAGCTGCCTATATTTTTCAAACATGGGAGAAAAGACCAGAAACCCAGCAACAAATGTGCAAAAAAATCAAAGAATTAAAACTCCCTGCTACTCCTTGGATTTTCTCTCATCTAAGAAAGCTGAGCTCAATCTGACTTGAATTGAGCCTATTGACCATTAGTCTTACTTGCTTACAAGAGCATTACTAAGCTGGTCTAACGTGCTGTGGAGGGAAACCTCTGGGCCCTTACAGAAGAGTCAAAGTTAGAGAGTCTAAAATGTGCTCAGAAGGTCAGAATTCTGCAAAGCCTTCAGTAGGTCTGCAGTTCCATTGATACCATCTGAGTCCATAGACTAGCCTGTAAACACAGCCTTGAAAGAATGCATGCATTTGTCATTTGCTATTTTAAAGACGAAAGTATGAGGAAGATTTTTTGTAATATTAGAATTTTAGGGTAATCTCTTACTATTGTAAAACCTGCATGAAAGAAATCCAGATTGACTATAAAATATTTGTTCATACCAGCTAATAAATGCATATTAAAAGACATATGCAAATATGACACATCAGGATGGGTTTATTTAAATTCACAAAACAATATATTTTATCAGCATATTAGCAAAGTCCCATTAAATTCCCTAACACATTGTAGAATATATAGTACTTTGTGCATTTAAATATATATTTATACATTAAATATATATTTAATTTTAAATATATAATTTGGCTGCACATATATAGTTGTGCCCTTACATTATTTTCAGTTTACTGGATCCTAAGTGAATTTTTGTCTACTATTGACTCTAGGATCATAGGTCCTCTTCCAGGAACTGTCATATTAAAACTGATAATTAAAGGTAGTTTTTTAAACTTGCATACAGTGCTATCATACCACTTAACTGAAACAATGGTAACTGGTATATCTGAACAGAATTACAATCACATTGCATTCTTCCACTAGGTGGTGACGTGAGATATGGAACAATCTTTACCACGAGCTTTCACATCACAAATCTTACACAACCGATTGAAAAAAAGAGGTCTGGGGGGAAAACAACTGAAAACTAACTAGCAACGTAAAATACTTCTCTTAAAAGGTTAATCTAGTCTGCTGCTTGCAATTATAATTATGTTAAACACTTGGAAGCATCTAGTTGTGCTTCCTACATCCATCTTCGAGCTGCTTGTCTTGGTGAGGGTCACGGGGGGCTTGAAGCCTTTCCCAGGCAGTCCAGTGCACGAGATGGGGGGGGGGGGGGACACCCTCAATGCGATGCCAGTACAACCCAGGCCACCTACACACACTCACACACAAAAAACAAACAATTGTATTACAACAAATTTTTTGTAGAAAAATATAACGTGGTGCGCAGATACACAGGTGCAGAATTGTGAATGTAAATGTATTTCACAAGTTGGTAGAGCTGGTAGAATTACACATTTAGAGTAGTCATTGAAGCTCAGATGTGTCTGTTTGTATGCATTTCTTGTGACCTAAGTACAATTAGTTCTTAGACTATATATAGTATATATATGCAAACTATGTGAATATAGCTAAGATATGAATGTGAGCAATGTCAGCAGCACGGTGGCTCAGTGTGTCGTGCTTAAGCCTCCCATTTATTGGGCTGGAGTCCTAGGGCTGTAAAGTTTCTTCTGTGTTTTTCCATCCTCCTACAGTCTAAAACACATGACTAGCTGATCTTCTCACAGTGTTTGTGTTTGCCTTGTGATGGACTGGTATCCCATCCTGGATGTCCCCCTGTTCCCTGGGATAATTTCCAGGTTTACTGTTACCTTGTGGTGAATTAGTGGTTATGGTAGATGGAAATAAGTTTTATTTTCCTTTAATTTTAATTTTTAATCTGTCCGGGTTAGAGTTTCCATAAATATCCTCCTTGGTCCAAACAATCAATTATGTACATTTATAATTACCCATCTAGATCAAATTGTGATGTTTATCCAGGCTGTATATTCTAGACAACTTTGAAATTATGTGCAGACCTAGAAATCTCTCACAAAATTACCAATGTCTCTTTCTTAGAAACAAATATCACAAATATCACCTCATCAAAACACACAAAAATGATTGATTTATGTACCATTTGCAACTGAGAATGAAAGTGTAGTTAATAGAAATATTAACTAGCTGCATACTAGTCAATTATACTAGTTAAGCTGCATGCTTAAGTCACACAATGTCAAAATGGCTTTGGCTGTCAAATACAATGATTCATATTTATTTATTTTGAATCATCTTGAACTAAACTTTTAACACAGAATGAAACAGTTTTCAAATGGCAAGATAGAAGGGCATATAAATGCTAACCAACTCTAACCAAAAATGTAGATAAGTGATAAAAATCAATGTCAAATTTTCAACTTTATTTGAAAAATACTGGCACCATTTATTTCAGCAACCCCTCTGACATGTATAGAGGCATTAGAATATTTTACTTCAGCATCACACTACTTATTGCAGACGAACATAAATTCTGTGCTGTGCTAAGTGGGCGATAAGTACAGCTGATGCTAAGTTTGATTAAGTGAAGCTGAAACCAAAGAAAAATGAAAGGTAGCTTAAATAATTAAACAATTAAGCTAGGAGAAAGGTGATGGAAAGACATGATCTATTGTATACCGTAAGACGTCAACATCTCTAAACAGACTCTCGTCATTCCCTGTTCCCTCTTCCCTTGATTTCCAGCAGCCGTTCCTGGAGGTGAAAGTACTGGAGACAACCAAGCGATCACGAAGGAACCTGGGTTTGGACTGTGATGAGCATTCCACGGAGTCCCGCTGCTGTCGCTACCCATTGACAGTGGATTTTGAAGCCTTTGGCTGGGACTGGATCATTGCACCCAAAAGGTACAAAGCCAACTACTGTTCAGGTCAGTGCGAGTATATGTTTATGCAGAAGTACCCACATACCCACTTGGTGCAACACGCTAATCCCCGCGGTTCGGCTGGCCCTTGCTGCACTCCTACAAAGATGTCACCCATCAACATGCTCTACTTTAATGACAAGCAACAAATTATCCATGGCAAGATCCCAGGAATGGTGGTGGACCGCTGTGGCTGTTCTTAGACTCTATCAGATACCCTCAACCTAACATGACTGAGCTCTCCTGAACACCAAACGTTATTCCTGCTCCACCCCAAGCATCCAATGGACGCCCACCTCCCTGTCCCCATGTGCCTCAGAAAGAGATGCTAAGTACGAATAAAGCAAAGGATTGTTTTAGATAGTTGTTTTAGTTAAACTGGAAAAATAAGAACGGCAAAATAAAAAGTAAAGGCGGGACTCGTTAGATAAATTTACCGAAGACTGCAAAGGGAGTGTCTTGGAGCAGCTGGAAAACAAAGCGACATCATCGTTTGTTTGGTGTTTGTAGATTTCTGAGGGTTTTCATTCAGACGAATTATCAGGTTCTCAAGCATATCTTGTGACATCCTAGGCCCTGCCTCTGGTAATGAGACCACATATATCCCAAAACATTAAGTGGGTTTCATGCATTTTAATCTTCAATGCATATATGTCACGCAGAAATAATATTTTTTTCTGTAGAAAGGGGCTACACAGCGTGATTGTGTATGAAATCTGTGAACTATTCAGTATATATAAAGTGACAAAAGGATAAGGCACTCAAATTAAGAAGTTTTCCAAAATGTTTCAGAATAATTTAGTAAACCACACAAAGCTAGTCTAGACTTCTTTGATGCTTCTTTCGACCTTTAATTGCTTTAAAACACATTTAATTACTATATTTACAGAAACTTAAGGGTTCAAAAGATTCAAAGACAGTTCTTCTGCCCCCCCCCCCCTCAATGCGAGGCAGGTTACACCTCAGTGTGACATTCCTGGGAATCCAAGTACCCTTTCACTGCTACTTTGATCTCCTTTTACTTGTAATCTTGTAAAAGACAAAAAAGAAGAAGAAAGAAAAATTTATTTCACTACCTTTAAAAGTCAATAGAAAAGGGTGGTCAGTGTGGCTTCCTCTCAGTAAACAACAGTAGCTGAAGAAGCCCTTTATCAGTTTAAATAAATCAGCCATAGCTGAATTTCCTCAAATATAGGGGCAGTGGCACTAATAAATATTGAAAAAATATCTAAAACTCATTCCAAACTCAGAATATACCTGAAGATGAAGTCATGTTTACCATGTTTTGCTATTTGCTTATTATGACAGTGTTGGCTATGGATTTTGGGGGTAACCGGTCATTAATCCATATCATGCCAGTCCAAACAAGCAGGCACCTACAGAAGCCATGATCAGCCAAGTCCTGTGCTCTACGTTCTAGTAATGAAGCGCTTTAATTACCATACCATTGCCCCAATTGCACTCTGTTTGGACAAGGGTCCAGCTAATGCATTTATAAAATAAATCATGATTTATTGAAGGGCTTCTAAACAAAAATGGTTATAGGCATACTTTCGATCTGTTTGTTAGGCTAAATACTATTAAAATAACTAGTTAAAAATTAGGTTTAAAGATTTTAAGGTGCTAGATTCAAACTGCTGGGAACTGGAGGGGTGTTCTCGTAGAAGTGTTGGAATGTAGTGTGTGGATGAGTAACATAAGAGGCAATCTGAGCACATAAAACGTAGTGGTGGAGTTTCCTCCAAAGTTTCAGAGAATATACAAAATACTTTATATATTTTAATTGTTCAGGATATATATGGGCATGCAAATAGTACTGATTTACATTTTTCCCTGCCCCACGTCCAGTGGATTAGCCAGCCTCACTGTGTTAATTGAAAAATTGCCCCTCTGACTGCAAGACATTTAATGCATGTCCATAGTCTCTCTTCTAGCAGAACTACTGTCCCAAAACAATAACAGAAACCTTTTTAAATAACATCATACTACGTTTCAAGAGTTAAAAAAAAAAACTGGCAGTGGTGCAGGGAATCTTATATATCAATAATATTTGGCAGGAAAAACATGATTGATATACTCATAAGTAAAGGGAGAGAGTTATTTAATTTTGGATTAAATTGGAAATGCTGTCAATAATGTTGATATGAATATAATTTCACAGTGATTTTTATTGAGAAAAAAGTATATTGAAAAACATTTTAAAGTCCTGGCCCATAAGGTATGGTGAATATTGGAATTGCTTGAAAAACTTAAGATTAAAAAGCAGAAGTCTGTCTCCTGGATGTCCAAGCGGAGACATCCCTTGTTGGAAACGAAAGCACTATGCTGTTGGATAAAGGAAGAGCCTTTAGACATATATATATATATTAAAAAAATCTCTTGGGGAATAAAATCCTCTCTAGGCACTCTACCTTTCCAACAATAAATTTTGCACTATGGGAAGTTAAAGATATGAGGTGTCGTGTTGTTTTGTGTTTGACCCGATTGAGTTACAAGATCTTTACTATGGATTTTAAGTGAAGAAAAAGAAACTGTCAAAGCTTCTGACAACACACAGTGTGGAAAATCTAGTGAGTACATTTCCTCTTTTGTTACTGTCATACCTTTCTCCCATTCATCTGAAGCGGAAACCTGATATTTCCCCCTAATTTTAGTTGCAAAACATACCAACTGCAACACCTGAAGATGCAAATGCTTGGATGAACAGGTCCGTTAGATGGATTCTTGTTGTGGACTTACACTTATGCTCGAGTCACATATCTGAACTGAGGAATACAGAATAATAGAAAAATGCCTACTTGATTTTTTTCACATTAGTGTGAGTTGCAGCGATGAAAGGAAGGAACACGTCTTGATCATCACATGCACATCACATACAACACAGGTGTTGTCAGCCAAAGTGGGGGTCTGATGTGTGCTGTAACTCAAGGAAAAAATGTCAAATGCAGATTGCTGACCCACTACACGGAAAAAGGGCTGTAGACATTTATCTGACACAAATTATGGGCTAAACATTGTTTGACAAAAATATAATAAAAATACATTTTATTAATATCTACCTCACAAAATAATTCTCAATCCTTGCCCCAATAAATTTGAGTAAAGTTTTAATTGTGCGTGAATGTGTTCTGCTGTGGCCATTCACCATTCACAAGTGGTTTTATTCAAAATTTCAGTCAAATAAATGGGTCATTTTGCTCTCAGGTTCATAAAGGAAAAGGACAATACAATGAAAAATTATTCTGAAAGGACTACTGAACTTAATACCTTAAAATATTACTAAATGCAACAACATGTTGTACCCAGGATCATTTTTAAACACTGGTAATGTCATTCATAAAACTGCATATTTTGACACTTGTTTAAATGTATAATTGTATGTATGAGAGTGTTTTCATATATATGAGATAAGTCACATCTGTGTAAATAGAACCCACAATACTGAAAGCTCAGACAGGTTTTCCGCTTCTGTTTCTTCCCTTTTATTCCTTTTATTCCTTCCATGTTGTGCAGATAAAATTCATTCCATGTGGTAGTATGATGGTTGTGTACCTGTATTTTTTCTATTTTGTTGCTTGTTCAGCCTTTTCCTTTTGTACAATAAATCATTTATTTAGCCTAAACAAAGTATGGTGCTGTTTTCTTTTTCACAGTTATTTTTTTGTCTCCCAGAAGGCAAAAAGTGGTATCTCCCAACACTCTTTTTGAGTGAAGTTAGCCAATCACAGCCAGCGGGTAGTGGCATCCAGAGGTTTGGAGTAGGGGACAGGAAACAGATTAATTCCGGAGGCTAATTGGTGGAAGAGAGTTTCAGGCCTGAGCTGAAAGGTTTCGTGCTAAGCCCCTGTTGTTTGGATCACGTATGGGATGTAGCATGACCCAATTAACGTGCCACCTGATAGGAGGGCCTCTCATCAACCTAATTTAGCGAATCAATGGAAGACTAATGAGTCTGGAGACAGAGCTCTTTACTAATGCAAATGAACTAAGACCACCCACCACAGTTTAGAGAAGCCTGATGCCAACTATGACATAAATGAGAAAAAAAAACCTTGTGGCCCCACAACAGCCAAATGAACACAGACATGTCTCTAAGTTGCCTGTAGTGAGTGACTGTGTGGGTCGCTGTGCGTGTATGTGCCCTGCAATGGACTTTCATCCTGGGTGCACCCCTGCTGCGGGCCCTGAGCCGCCTGCAATAGGCTCCTGGCCCCTTGCGATTGGAGGTTGGATGGATGGATGGATGGATGTACACATAATAGCTCACTCTCCTGTTTTGCACCCGGTCTCAAATAAATACGTGTATAAATAAAACACAAATATGTTTTATGCTAATCTATCATTAAATACTTCTGCAGGTACTCTCCATCCCCATCCATACTTTTTTATGAAGAATAATATCCAAGATAGTAAAACAAGGGAATTTATCATTTTAAACCTGTTTCAAAGTCAAACTCCGTGGAAGATTTTTTTTCTGCTCTGATTACCAATATGTTTCTATGAACTGTGTATACAGCTTGATGCTAAAACATGCCAGACAGCACCGACTGTTTATGATACCCATAATGCATCACTGCATTCTTTGCTTTATGCAGGATCTTTCAGAACACTACATTGGAGACATATCCAAATTGTCCTTCTTTTTAAATTCATTACAAATTAATACATTTAAGCTTTTTGGGGCATAAAATAAAACTAGTAAATGCCATAATAATGATATCATTAAAAAATGCTGACCAAACAATGTAAGTTTTAGGAGATTTGCTTTGTGTTAACTGTGAATAGCACTAATCCATAACAGACTTCTGACTAGGGATGAAACAGGTACTGGTTTCATGATAAAATTCCTGATTAATGTTTCACATTCGAATTATCAGTAAAACTGTTACTGATTACTGTGCTTTGAAAAACTCATGTTCAGTGTCCAGCATCATCCAAAGTGAGCAACAATCTCCCAAACACAGGTACACAGGTACACAGGTGCAGCATGAAACCTGGGTTTGTTTAGTGTCAGTGACACATGGTGGAAGGCAGTGACAGCACTCCAGAGATTTTTAATATTGATGCGCATTTGATATGGTTTTCATATGTTTACATAAAGTATTGCCATTGTTATTATCTTAATGTTTATGCAAACAAAAAGTGCATATTGCTGCTGATTTTATTTTTGGATTTCATTATAAAAGTTGAAATTCTTTGTATGTCTGTACTTGTTGAACATTTTCAGCACATTTTAACAATACTGTGATAATACTGATTACCATGAATATTATGATCACTATAATTGTGATATTAAATTTTCATACCGGTCCATCTGTACATTACATCTGACATCACAGCTTCTTTCTCTGTCTTCTACTTGTACTATGGATCACTGAACGGTCATTCTCTACTGGAGTGCCACATAAATCTCTTCCATTTCTAGGTTCGCTGTACTGTTCCTGTCTGGATAGATAACAGAATATGGTGATTTATTTTACTTTGTCCATTTTTTTCTGCAAAATGATAAACAAAAGACATCAAATATCTTATGGGCCAAAATCTCTTATTCATACACTTAAAATATGCTTATGCCACACTTTACTTTACTATCCATTTATGTATTATATTTAGCTAACAGAACCTAGTATTTTAAAGGTTTAAAGTATTGTAAAGTGTAATTTGTTTTTCATGGATTCGTTCTTGCTGTAAACATTCTATTTAGTTAAAAACGCATTTGGTTACTAAAGTTAACTTCTTTTCAAATTTGGTTGATAGACTGTGTTTCAGAACCATTGTTGACCTCAAAAGATTTCTATTGGTTTTCAAATACATCTTCCTTCAATATTTTGGACTGTATTGCTTAAACAATTTTGACACTACACTCAGTGCACTCTTGGAAATGTAAGCTTCACTGTAACTCAATGAAAATAATGTTATGTTAAATACAATTATTTTTTGTTTTAAAGTAATGAAACAGCTGGGGTAGTATGTCTAAAGTAACAATATTATAGTTCAGGTAATTCCCTATATGCCCTAATAAACATTGTTCTATGGAGGTGTTATGGTAAGGCGTTACATCACCATATGTAAACTAAACAGTTTATAGTCATTGGGAAGTCCAACGCATACTATAAAAATGTTTTATTCAAAGGATTTAAATATATTCCATTCAGAAATCTGGTCATTCCAATCTATTAGATGAACACATGAGGATTTGCAATTTTAATAATATTACTTTTATTATCCCACCATGATAAATTTCTATTGTATCTACATTTTTTTTAATTATATAGAACGGTGAAAATTGTGTATTTCGGAAATTTTTAATCCTTCAGGTTTTCCTCATTTCCCTATAACCTAACCAGAAAAATATATAAATTTGAAAAATATGAAATATGAAAAAATGTCTAAAACATTTAATACCATATGATTGTGATTTGCTCATTCATTTGTTTATTCATTCTTTTTCCATACTGCCTAGCCAGTCATAGTGAGCTTGAAGTCTATTCGAAGGACAGGGCGTGAGCCAAGGGTTACCCTGAGTGGGACGCCATTATGCTGAAGGTCTAACAGCAGTACCTTCACACAAAAAGCATACAAAAACAGAGCAGTTTTTGCTCTTGCCTTAAATTCAGTTTTCAAATAAAGCTTCATGACACTTCCTCAACCTCGATCCATTGTCCCACTTATCACCCTTTTATTTCTTCAAAAATAAGCTTTGCCTTTTCACTTATATCTGTTTTACATCAAATTCTCTCAGGCTAAACTGGCCTAGTTTTGACCTATAATTATCAGTCTTTTGACTAATAAGTCATAATAAGTCAAATAAAATATCACATAGTAAAAAAAAGAATGCAAAAATATGTGCAACTGTTGCATTTTCCCCTTCTTGACATTTTATTATTATCATACTCACAAATAAAACATTAAACGTTAATTTCTTAGACACACACTGAGCACAACTTCCAGACATCGTTAAAGGAAGAAGCAGACCTTCAACCTTCTGACCTCACCTCCAGCTGAATAATACTGCTGCATGAAAGGGACAAAGCTATGCACTGGACAGACAACAAAGTTTACTTGAGGACACGAGCTGTTCCCCACCACACTGAGTTCTGGCAAGAGATTGGCAACATGAACAAACTGACAGATTCCAGGTCACTGGTCACACTTCCAATAACATGACCCTCCTGACTTCATCCTCAGCACCCACCTTCCAAGTGCTGGGGTCAGAAATATGGACACCAAACAAGCTGTAACTGTTCATATATTATCTGTTTAGTTTTCAGGTTCTTGCTTTTTCATTTGTGCCTATATTCTTGTCGCTATTTATAGCAGCCTTGAGTTTAGCAGTAAGCTAGTAGTAAAATACATAACGAAATCAACCAAATCAAAAACATAAACATTGAAGCACACGGTGCTATTAAAAACATAAAAGACAACAGGTGGACAAAAACTGTAATGAAGTCATGTTAGCAAGGAAAAAAAGGAAGAGAGTAAAGTCACAATATACAACGGGAGGACCTGCTTTCGGCACCTAAGTCTGAATAACTTCTAGGAATAACATGGCGGAATCACCAAAGCTTTATTTTTCCAAATGCAAAAGATACAGAAAGGCAGAGTTTTGGACACAGATGCAGTTTTATAGCATAGCAAGTAAAAGGCTGCCTTTCTTAAGCCATGCAGTGACTGAAAAGCGCTGTGGGCCTCCATAGTTCACATGGCAAATTCTCAAAGAACAGCAGGGGCCGTCCCCATGTCTTGCACTGAGCTGGTGCCAGTGTTGATACAGTGCTGGCCAATCTGATTCTGAATGTCAGGCCGGCAATCCCTGGAGATCACCGAGTTCGTTTTTCTGCCTTCAGTTGTTTTTCTATCATGTTTTCATTTCCCTAGAAAAATATTCCATCAAATCTAGGGCCTCACTGAAAGCCGGAGTTAATCTTATAGGCCCCTATTCATAAAGCCATTTTGGAACAGTTTGAATTAATAGCAGTTATTTAAAACTAATGACAGATCTGTGAATTGGTATTGTAATATTGATTAACAGCTAAATCAATGGTGTTTCAGCATACTGATAAAACTTTTTAAAATAAAATATACATTTAAATAAAGATTTATTTTCAAGCAGAATATGAAATAAATATAATTATCAGAAAAAAAATCACAAAAAGCGTCTTAGCTGAAAGAATGACCACTGTTTTCTCTGGAAGAGGAGGAAGCATGAACCCTAATGTTAGACATTTCTAATTAATTTTATTTGGTACCAAGTAAAGCCATCTCTTCTTCTTTAGCGTTAAAAAGCAAGCAGGCAGAAGAAAGAAGACACAAATCTTATAACAAGAGTGGTTTAATATCAGATTAATTTGGATAATCTGATAATATCAGAATAACTTGGAATCACAAGCTTAAGCATCCGAAAAAATTATGCATGTATGGAATTGTTGGCGTGAAAGGCATTGAATAATTTGGCACCTATTATGTTGGATATATATATGCAAGGCAATGAATGACAGCAATTCACATGTTCATTGGATGCTAACAAAATAATTTGGCTCAATGCTTTCCTGCGATTTACATTATAGTTGCAAGAAGTAATACAAAGGGGACCATTAATAGTCTTTATTAGGTATGGACAGTGGGACAGACGTAAGACACTGTTCAGATGCATCAGGGGAATTCATCAGTAACGCCCCACTCAAATTAAAATTTTTTAGAAGAAAGTGATTTAGGTTCTGGCAAAAGCATGTGACAAAATATAAGAGACGGTGCCTTCTGGGATAATAAGCAGTGTAACACAATACAAAGGGCAGTGGAGCCACAACAGGGACTCAATGGGTCCAGGTGGCTCAGGCCTTTTCCAATAAATGGGTACATTAGTGGGATAAAAGGGGAAAGCTTGTCTTGAGAAGCACAAGTCAGAGAGTATGGAACTTGCACGATGATTATTTTTTAAATGGTTTTCTTGGCAGTTTCACTCCAAATGAAGAACATACATTCAAATCTATAATTTATTTTATGAATAACTAAAATTTGTCAGGCACATGTTAATAAGCATTTAAATCATCATCACTTGACTTTGGTTATCAGAACCTGAGATAATGATTTGTATGATCCTTTGAAACACACTAATGTTACTGTGTATCATCAGTATCATGTTAGTAAAACAACACAGCATATTGATTTAAATGTGCAACGTGTCAGTTAATTTCAACCAAATTCTGAAATTTATAAAGTGCAGAGGGAAGCACTTCCTGACATTGAAGATCGCAACCCAAAAAAGTCACTGAAGTAAAAAGATGTTGAGTGTTACAATGATTGAGAAGTGTTTCTCAATCAGTCGAC